>JAGRRI010046906.1:0-10434 GCA_018584345.1 Thuja plicata | reverse complement strand
GACATATTACATGTAATGTAAAAATAAGATGTAATTGCATGTCATATTAACAAGTGCAAAGTTGTTTCATGTAATCATGTTGCAAGTGCTTTAAGCCTTGCAGCATTGAATAAGTCAAAGTTACTTAGTTAAGAATAAGTATTCAATATGCCAAGGTGGTTAAGGGTTTCCCCTTTCCTCCCCACCTCTCTCTGTCAACTTTTCCTATATAAAGGAGTGAGACCTATTGTATTTTCTATATTTTGGCAATGCAATAAAATTCTGTCAGTTTGTATATGCATTCTAAGACTTTGTGCTTAGATGTAAATTAGATTTGCTTCAATAAAAGGGGCAACTTGATTTCAAACTTTGTGTTGATTGAAGGTGTTATGTGAAGACATTTTTTAGAAATTAATTGTGAGTTTTGGAGTCTTGCTCAAGAGGGATTTCAATTCAATTGTGCGGACTTTGAGCTGCATATTGCATTCAGAGCCAATTTCAACTTTTGAAGACTTTGTGTTGCAGCAAGATAAATTGTTATAGATAAAAGTCACTGCAATAACTTAAAGGTGAAGACTTTGGGCTTTAGTGATAAGTGTTTCTGTTAAGGGAGAGGATATTCAGTGGAAGAATTTGAGCTTTGTTGGCTATTCTATTGTCATAATCATCTTTCTAAGTAAATATAGGAGACATTGTGTTCCTGTATTTGTTTCAATTTATTATAACTAAATTGTTGTCTTAAGTGTTGTTCTTATGTCAAACCTTAATCCACCGGTATTATCATAGCAATAGGAATTGTTTGTGTTTCAGTTCAATTTCCATTGAAGCCACCTACGGTAACAAGGGAGCCTCCCTTGCTTCTAAGAGGAGAAAGAAATTTCACACATTGTTCTCTAAAGTTCTAATTTTGCTAAGTTGCAGTAGTAGTTACTTGCAAAAAATTTAGCCAACAGGATCCGAGAGTACTTGTTGATTGTGAACCTTGGAATGGGTTGTGTTCCTTCAGACATCCTGTTGGTGGGAAAGTTGCTGAATCGAGGTAGGTTGTTACCATGTACAAAGGATTACAGAGTAAGAGGCAATTGAGATCTTGCAGACAAATCGCCGAGAAGAAGAAGTTGCACCTTGTGAAGGTAGAGAGATCGATGCATAGGATGAACTCTACAAGTGTAAAGAGAACGTTTGTTGACCTTAGGGGTGATTTAAGGTCTAAGATTTGTAATGCTATGGTTGGCTTGAGGAGGATTCCTGAACCTGAGGATGACTATGAGGCTACTTAAAAGTTGACGAGATTGAGTTACCATTTACCGATTCAGAGATGGGTTGTTTGGCCTATGAAAAGAATTGTTCAAAGGAGGAAAAAGCAAGTCAGGGTTGCTACTGAGAAAGATGTTAGGATTGATAAGGTATGTACACTTGTGAATGCTTTGAATTAGATTGCAAAGGATAAGGTAGATAGGGTTTTGGGTGAATTTCATAATTTTTTGATTGGGTCTGATGAGCAAGTTAAGGAATGTCTTGTTATGAAGGATGATAATGAGATTGCAAATATTAAGGAGGTTGATGTTGCTGAAGTTGGAATTGAGATTTGTTTGGCTGAATTCGATGACCTTGTTGGGGCTGTTGCTGAGTTTGATGTTGTTTGCAGTATGGGTGTTGTTAATGAAATTATTGTTGGTGATCATGAGAGGACTTGTGGTAAGGCTCTTATTTGTGAGGGTATTGAAGCTGATGGATATGTTGATCAATATAAGAATGGTAGGAATGGAGTTTTCATCTACAATTAGGAACATGGTCTTGGTAAGGACTTGCAGACTGAGTTGTTTCAGTTAGATATTGATTTGTTGAAGAGATTATGTAGAGGGTGTGAGAGAGAAGACATGTGGTTCTTTAATTATGATGATACTCATAGGATTGTATTCTGTGAAAGAATATGATGTTGTTTATGCTGGAGAGCAAGTATGGAAAGAGGAGAAGTATTCCTTTGATGGGAATATGTATGAGGGCTTGAGGATGGCCATACCAAGAGTGAAGATGTAAATTGAAATGAAGATAAAGATGATGGAGTTGATGAAATAAATGTGGATAAAGGATCAGGGTGGTGGATTGAGAATGGTAGTTGAATTCTTTGATGTTTGTGGACTGATAAAAAAGACAGAATAGATATGTGATGAGTACGAGGATGAGTGGATAAAGATGAGAAGAGGGTTTGCAAATATTTTTTGTGGGTCTGTTGCTGATCAGTTTAGTTTTGTCAAAGAGTTTCATATATGGTTTGCTTTGGTGTAGAGGATGTGTAGATTAGATCAAAGAAAGAAGAGAGTTTGTGTATGTAGGTTCAAATTCTAAACCATGAGGTCTGGGGAGTTGAAGGTCAAAATGAAATCTTATGTCCAATTGTGGATTTATTCTACAACTGCAAAGTGAGAGGCTCATATTATTCTGATCCAAATGCCATGTTCTTGACATCATGATGAATCTATGTTTGGCTTCACATCCCGATACGTTCTTTCCTTATCAAGATTTCTTAAGTTTGGGTCCGGTCCTATTTGTTCTTCCAGTTTTAATGGCCAGAATGGGTTTTTTGATCATCGAAGCTATTTGCATAATCGGCAAAGCTTAGTGGATGTTCCTACATTCGAGGCCTACCTCCTTATTCAATTGCATGGCATTTAATTCATATCCAGAGGAGTTTCTTTAGATTTATGTCCTGATCTATATGTAGTAATAAATTTTCTTCATTCTAGGAGAATGTTATCTTTTATGGCCGACTTGTGGATTGCGAGCTTGTATATATTTGTAGCATTGGTTCCTTAGTTGGTGATAGTGTAGAGGAGTAGTAGAGTACTTCAGTAGCTTAGCATCGAGCATGGATATGGATTTCTGATTGTAATCAGGCATGTATGCCATAGAATGTAAGCTGGCATGTTGTTGAGCATGTATGATATAAATATTTGATTTTGAGTAATAAGAAGGCCTGTCAGGCATGTTGATTGTTCATTGTTGAGTTCTTAATGGTCTAGTGTTGATAAATTCCATTGTCTTGACTATTATTGCATGGTTGGACCATCTCCATTGTGAAAACTCTGGCTGTGACTGCATCAGATGGTATCAGAGCAAAAAAATTTCCTGTAGATCAAGTTCCTAAGCTTGCAAAGCCTTAGTTTTGTTTATTATGAGGTGGAAAATTGAAGATCTGACTCGCAATTGTAGAGGACTTGCCCAAGAAGATCATTCAAGTATTTTTTGTTGGTTTTTGGTTAGTATGAGTTTGTCTGAAAGTGATTTGTTATTGTGATGGTAGATTATTGTTACTGGGCTTTCGAAATCCTCTATGGCTCATTATGGTATGGAAGAATGTGGATCTGACATACAAAAGAAAAGGATTTGTGCGAGGATGGATCAGAGAGTACTTGTTACTGATTGTCAGGCTTAGAATGGGTTATGTTCCTTCATACTTCTTGTTGGAGGCCATATCGTCAGATCTGGGCAAGTTTTTAGCATGTTCAATAGATTGGAGAATAAGAGGAAATTGAGATCATACAGCCAAATAGCTGAGAAGAGGCAGTTTCACCTTGTTAAGGGAGAGAGGTTGTTGCATAGGATGAGCCTAGAAGTGTAAAGAGAATGTTTGAAGACCTTACGGGTGAGTTAAGGTCTAAGATTTGCAATGCTTTGATTGGTTTGAGGAGCATTCCTAAACCTAAGGATGAGTACGAGGAGGCTACTCAAGAGTTGAAGAGATTGAGTTAGCATTTACCGATTCAGAGATGGGTTGTTTGGCCTGTGAGAAGAATTGTTCAAAGGTGGACAAAGCAAGTTAGAGTTGCTACTGAGAAAGAGGTTAAGATTTATAAGGTATCTACACTTGTGAATGATTTGACTGAGATTGCAGAGAATAGGGTAGATGGGGTTATGGGTGAATTTCATAATCTATTAATTGGGTCTGATGAGCAAGTCAAGGAATGTCTTGTTATGAAGAATGATAATGAGATTGTTGATATTGAGGAGGTTGATTTTGCTGAAGTTGGAATTTTGATTTGTTTGGCTGCATTTGATGACCTTGTTGGGACTGTTGTTGAGTTTGATACTGTTTGTTGTATGGATATTGTTGTTAATGAAATTGTTGTCGGTGATTATGTGAGGCCTTGTCGTAAGGCTCTTATTTGTGACGGTATTGAAGCTGATTGATTTGTTGATCAATATAAAAATGCTAGGAATGGAGTTTTCATTTGTGATAATGAACATGTTGTTGATAAGGATTTGCAAATTGAGTTTTTTTAGTTACATACTTATTTGTTGAAGAGATTACCTAGAGGGTGTGAGAGAGAAGACTTGTGGTTCTTTCTTGATGCCGATACTCATACGATTGTTTTTGTGAAAGAAGAAGGTGTTCTTTATGTTGTAGAGCAGGTATGCAAAGAGGAGCACTATTCCTTTGGTAGGAATATGTATGAGGGCTTGTCGATAGACATACTGACAGTGAAGATGAAGACTGATTTGAAGATAAAGATGATGGTGTTGATGGAGGAAGTGTCAATGAAGGATCAAGGTGGTGGATTCAGAATGGTTGATCAATTCATTATTGTTGATGGACTGATAAAAAATAGTGAATAAATGTATGAAGAGTACAAGGATGAGTGGCTGAAGATGAGAAGAGGGTCTGTTGCTGATCAGTTTGTTGTAGTTAGAGAGTTGGATATCTAGCTTGCCTTGGTGCAGAGGATATGCAGATCAGATTAGAGAAGGCAAAGATTTTGTGTCTGTAGGTTCAAATTCTTAACCAGGAGGGTTGGGAAGCCAAAGGTCAAAATGAAATCTTATGTCTAGTTGTGGATTTCTTCTACAACTACTAAGTGAGAGGCTCACTTTCTTAATAACCCCGTGTGTCTCATGCAGGAGCATCTTGGGATCTTGTAAATCTTGTATCAACCAAAAATATTTCATTTTTGTTTTTTCCTATTCCTGTGATTTTACTATCCATCCTTCGTGTTGGTTCCTTATCTCTTGCGATCCAAATGGCCTGTTGTCGACATCATTATTGGTTTTTTCGATCTTTGAAGTTATTTCATGATAGGAAAAGCTTAGTGGATGTTCCTACATTCAAGTCCCACCTCCTTGTCCAATCGCATGGCATTTAATTCATCCCTAGAGGAGTTCTTTTCAATTTAGCTCCTGACCTATATATTGTAATACATTTTCTACATCCTAGAAGAATGTGATCTTTTCTCAGCGACTTGTGGCTTGTGATCTTGTATATATTTGTAGTCTCGGTTCCTCAGTTGGTGGTAGTGTAGAGGAGTAGTTGAGAAGATCAATAGTTTAGCATCTAGCAGGCATCTGGATTTCTAATTCTAATTAGGCATGTATGCCTTAGAATGTGAGCTAACATGTTGGGCATGTATGATGTAAATCTTAGATTATGAATAATAGGAAGGCTTGTGAGGCATGTTGATTGTTTGTTGTGGATTTCTTAATGGTCTTGTGTTGATAGATTCCGTTGTGTTGACTCTCATTGCATGGTTGGACCATCTGCAATGGGGAAACTTTGACTGTGACTGTATCATATGCTATCAGAGAGAGATTTTTTCATGTAGATCGAGTCCTTGAGCTAGCGATGCCCTATTTTTATTTATTGTGAGGTGGCAGATTGAAGATCTAACTCGCATTTACAGAGGACTTACGCAAGAATATACCATTTAAGGATTTGTTACTAGTTGTTGGCTAGTATGAGTTTATCTGATAGTGATTTGTTACTTTGATGGTTGATTGTTGTTCCTATGCTTATGAAATCTAGGATGGCTCGTTGTGGTATGGCAGAATGTGGATCTAACCTATGACATCAAATGATTTGTGCGAAGATGGATCGGAGAGTACTTGTTGCTGATTGTGATCCTTGGAATGGTTTGTGTTCCTTCCAACATCTTGTTGGTGGAAAGATCATTGGATTGAGGTAGGTTTTTAGCATATTAAATAGATTGCAGAGTAAGAGGCAACTAATATCTTGCAGACAGATCGCTGAGCAGAGGCAGATGTACCTTAAGAAGGGAGAGAGATCGCTGGATAGGATGAGCCCTAGAAGTGCAAAGAGAATGTTTAAAGACCTTAGGGGTGAGTAAAGGTCTGAGATTTGTAATTCTTTGGTTTGATTGAGGAGGATTCCTAAACCTAAGGATGATTATGAGAAGGCTACTCAAGAGTTGAAGAGATTGAGTTAGCATTTACCGATTCAGAAATGGGTTTTTTTGGCTTGTGAGAAGAATTGTTCAAAGGACGATAAAGAAAGTTAGGGTTGCTACTGAGATAGAGGTTAAGATTGACAAGGAATGTGCACTTGTGAATGCTTTGACTAAGATTGCAAAGGATAAGGTAGATAGGGTTATGGGTAAATTTCATAATTTGTTGGTATTGAGGAGATTGATTTTGCTGAAGTAGGAATATAGAATCCTTTGGCAGAATTTGATAACCTTGTTGGGATTGTTGCTGAGTTTGATACTGTTTGTAATATGGGTGTTGTTGCTGATGAAATTGTTGTTGTTGATTATGAGAGGACTTGTGGGAAAGCTCTTATTTGTGAGGGTATTCAATTTGATGGATTTTTTGATCAATACAAGAAAGCTAGGAATAGGGTTTTCATTTGTGATGACGAACATGTTGTTGGTAAGGAGTTGCAAAATAAGTTGTTTTAGTTAGATACTGAGTTATTGAAGAGATTACCTAGAGGGTGTGAAAGAGAAGACATGTTGTTCTTTGTTGATGTTTGTTCTTTGCTGATAACGATACTCATAGAATTGTTTTTTGTGAAAGAAGATGGTGTTGTTGATGTTGGAGAGTGGGTATGGAAAGAGCAATAGTATTCCTTTGATGGGAATATGTATAGGGGATTGAGGATGGACATAACGAGAGTGAAGATGAAGATTGATTTGAAGATAAAGATGATGGTTTTGATTGAAGAAGTGCGGATGAAGGATTAAGGTGGTCGATTCAGAATGGTTGATGAATTCATTGTTGTTGGGGGAATGATAAAAAAGAGTGAATAGATGTGTTATGAGTATGAGGGTGAGTGGTTGAAGATGAGAAGAGGGTTTCCAAATCTGTTTGTGGGTATGTTGCTAATCAGTTTAGTTTAGTCAGAGATTTTGATATCTACTTTGCTTGAGTGAAGAGGATGTGCAGATTAGATCAGAGAAAGCAAAGAGTTTGTCTACAGGTTCAAATTCTTAACTAGGAGGGTTGGCAAGCAGAAGGTCAAAATGAAATCTTATGTCCAGTTGTTAATTTCTTCTACCTCTGCAAAGTAAGAGGCTCACTTTCTTAATAACCTTGGGTATCTGATGCAGGAACATCCTAGGATCTTGGCAATCTTGCATCAACTAAAAACATTTCCTTTCTATTTGTTCTTGTTCCTGTGTTTTGATTCGCAATCCTTCATGTTGGTTCCTTTTCTCTTGCAATTTAAATTGCGCGTTCTTGACATCATGATGAATCTATGTTTGGCTTCGCATCACAAAACATTCTTTCCTATGAAGATTTCTTAAGTTTGGGTTCGGCCCTTTTTGTTCTTCCTTTTCAAATGATCAGATTGGGTTTTCTGATCTTCGAAGATATTTCACGATCAAAGAAGCTTAGCGGATGTTACTACATTCAAGGTCGAGCTCTTTGTCCAATCGCATGACATTTCATTTATGTCTAGAGGAGTTCTTTTAGACTTAGGTCCTGACCTATATTTTGTAAAACATTTTCTTTATTCTAAGAGAATGAGATCTTTTCTGGCAAACTTCTAGCTTGCGATCTTGTATATATTTGTAGTCTCAGTTCCTTGAGGCATGTTGATTGTTCATTGTGGACTTCATAATAGTGTTATGTTGATAGATTTAATTGTGTTGACTCTTATTACATAGTTGGATGATCTCCATTGGGGAAACTTCAACTGTGACTACATGAGATGCTATCAGAGCGAGATTTTTTTGTGTAGATTGAGTTCCTCAACTTGTGAAGCCCTAGTTTTGTTTATTGTGAGGTGGCAGATTGAAGATCTCACTAGCAGTTGCAGAGTGTGGATCTGACCTACAACAACAAAGGATTTGCAGGAGGATGGATCAGAGAGTACTTATTGAGTGTAAAGCTTGGAATGGGTTGTGTTACTTCAGGCACCCTATTGGTGGGTAGATCGCCAGATCAACGTAGGTTGTTAGCATATTCAATAGATTGTAGAGTAAGAGGCAATTGAGATCTTCCAGATAGATCATCGAGTAAAGGCAATTTCACCTTATGTAGGGAGAGAGATCGATGGATATGATCAATCCTAGAAGTGTAAAGAGAATGTTTGAATACCTTAGGGGTAACTTAAGGTCCAAGATTTGTGATGCTTTTGTTTGTTTGAGGAGGATTCCTGAACCTGAGGATGACTATGAGGAGGCTACTCAAGAATTGAAGAGATAGAATTAGCATTTACCGATTGAGAGATGGGTTGTTTGGCCTATGAGAAGAATTGTCCAAAGGAGGAGAGAGAGAGTTTGTGTTTCTCCTAAGAAAGAGGTTAACATTGATAAGGTATGTACACTTATGAATAATTTCACTAAGATTGCAGAGGATAAGGTAGAGAGGGTTATGTGTGAATTTCATAATCTGTGGATATTGGGTCTAATGTGCAAGTTAAGGAGTGTCTTCTTATGAAGGATGATGATGAGATTATTGATATCGAGCAGGTTGATGTTACTGAAGTTGGAATTGAGATTCTGTTGGCTAAATTTCATAACCTTGTTGGGACTGTCGCTGAGTTTGATACTGTTTGTTATTAATGAAATTGTTGTTGGTAATTGTGAGAGGACTAGTGGCAACACTCTTATTTCTGAGGGTATTGAAGGTGATAGAATTTTTGATCAATATAATAATGCTAGGAATGGGGTTTTAATTTGTGATGAGAAACATGTTGGTAAAGAGTTGCAAACTGAGTTGTTTCAGTAAGATATTGATTTGTTGAAGAGATTACCTAGAGAGTGTGAGAGACAAGACATGTGGTTCTTTGTTGATGTTGATAGTCATAGGATTGTTTTTGTGCAAGAAGATGGTGTTCTTTATGTTGCAGACCAGGTATGCAAAGAGCAACAATATTCCTTTCATGGGAATATGTATAGGGAATTGAGGATGGACATAACGAGAGTGAAGATGAAGATTGATTTGAAGATAAAGATGATGGTGTTGACTGAAGAAGTGTGGATGAAGGATTAAGTTGGTCGATTCAGAATGGTTAATGAATTCATTATTGTTGGGGCACTAATAAAAAAGAGTGAATAGATGTGTTATGAGTATGAGGATGAGTAGTTGAAGATGAGAAGAGGGTTTCCAAATCTTGTTTGTGGGTATTTTTCTAATCAGTTTAGTTTAGTCAGAGATTTTGATATCTACTTTGCTTGAGTGAAGAGGATGTGCAGATCAGATCGGAGAAAGCAAAGAGTTTGTCTACAAGTTCAAATTCTTAACTAGGAGGGTTGGAAAGCAGAAGGTCAAAATGAAATCTTATGTCCAGTTGTCGATTTCTTCTACCTCTGCAAAGTAAGAGGCTCACTTTCTTAATAACCTCGGGTGTCTGATGCAGGAGCATCCTGGGATCTTGGCAATCTTGCATCAACTAAAAACATTTCCTTTCTATTTGTTCTTGTTCATGTGTTTTGATTAGCAATCCTTCGTGTTTGTTCCTTTTCTCTTGCAATTTAAATTGCGCGTTCTCGACATCATGATGAATCTATGTTTGGCTTCGCATCACAATACATTCTTTCCTATGAAGATTTCTTATGTTTGGGTTTAGTCCTTTTTGTTCTTCCTTTTCAAATGATCAGATTGGGTTTTCCAATCTTCGAATATATTTCACAATCGAAGAAGCTTAGTGTATGTTACTACATTCGAGGCCGACCTCCTTGTCCAATCACATGGCATTTAATTCATGTCTGGAGGAGTTCTTTTAGATTTAAGTCCTGACCTATATTTTGTAAAATGTTTTCTTTATTCTAGGAGAATGGGATCTTTTCTGGCAGACTTGTAGCTTGCGATATTGTATATATTTGTAGTCTCAGTTCCTTGAGACATGTTTATTGTTTGTTGTGGACTTCATAATAGTGCTATGTTGATAGATTTTGTTGTGTTGACTTTTATTGCATAGTTGGATGATCTCCATTGGGGAAACTTTGACTGTGACTACATGAGATGCTATCAGAGTGAGATTGTTTTGTATAGATCGAGTTCCTAAACTTGTGAAGCCCTAGTTTTGTTTATGCTGAGGTGGCAGATTGAAGATCTCACTAGTAGTTACAGAGTGTGGACCTGACCTACTGTTGGTGCCCAAAAATGCTGAATTGAATTTCCTTTGGACTTTCCAATCTAATGATGGGAAACCCAATTATTTTTGGCCAACTAATGGGAATGATCGATTATGATCCTCTTCCCCTACGCTTCTGG
>JAGRRI010046901.1:0-16155 GCA_018584345.1 Thuja plicata | reverse complement strand
ACAGGGGACAACTATATATATGTATGTGGAAATCTGAATTTTCAAATATATTCATGAATTTCAGAATTACATAACATTGTAACATTCATCATAGCAACATAATTATCAAGGTCATTCATCAAATCATCATAGAACATAGCATCAAATTGAATCATCATAGAATAGGAACATAGGATGACATCAAATGAATCAAATGAGAGTTCAAATTTCAATTTCATATGTTCATAGATATAATTTCAATTTCAATTTCATACATTCATAGATATGATTTAAACTGACACAGTGATTAAAACTGTAAACTATGATCTTAAAACCATTGATTAATGATTTAATGGTTTTGTTAACCATTGACTATCACTGACAAATTGATGATCAATGGTTAACAAAACCATTGAATCATTAATCAATGAATATTTTAAATTTTTTACCTCTAAGAATGACTGTTGAAGCCTGAAAGTGAAAATGAGCTGAGAAATTTCTTATTTCTTTGCAAGTGCAAATCCTCTCATGCGAGCTGTGCAACCGCAACTTCCTTCTTTCCTTCCAGACATAGCAACAAAGGGGCAAAAGCAGCTTCAAACTCCTGTGATTTCTCAGCTGCAAACCAGTGTGCAACGATGCATGTAGAGGGCAAGAGATTTCAATGTTTTGAAAGCTAAAACTTTATAAGTTATAACTTATAAGTTACAGACTTAAAATATATTACTATTAGGGTTGCATTACGTGGGGTCTGCAAAATTATAAAAAAAATTGCAAATTATTATAAACAGTCATCGTAAACTCTAATCCGTCCCCGGGACGACTTTGTCATTCCCAACCGTCTGGAGGACGGTCAACGCTACCAGGAAATGGTCAACGACATTTGGAGTTTCAGAAACAGTTTCCGATTTTGTTGACTGATCAGGGGCGACTTGGAAATGTCCCCGACCGTCCCCCCATCCCCGAAACGGTTTTCGTTTGCGAAACTTGGCCATTAGAGGTGGAATCATGTTTTTCAGTAACATAGAATATTAGTCAGATGTGAGTTTATTTTAATAGTAGCCACATATGAATGTATGAAATTCTTGTATTTGTTTTGCTAAGTTATCTATTCGGGTTCAGGTTTGAAGGTTTGGTTTGTGGTTTTAGTCAAATTTTTTTGGGGTTAGGTTCGATGGTGGTGTGTCCATACAATGTTTTTAAAAAATAATAAATGTGTACATATTTGCAGCAGTAATTTAAGTTCAAAATACACCACCATATTAATAGTCAAATATTTGTCAAAATCAAATGTCATGATGTATTTTGAAATAAAATAATAATAATGTCAAGTGTCTACAATCAGCCATCATTTATCAGATGTCATATAGGTCATAAAAAATATACATCATTTATATTAGATGATCTATGTTGTGTCATTGACATTGGCACTGGCACTGGCACTACTACTAGCACTACCGTCAGCCCTAGCTTTCTCAAGCTCTCTAGGTGACTCATAGTCATCATCAACATCAAGTGCAGCAAAGTGGGCAGTGGAAGCATCCATGTCTATACTCTTAGGCTTGATATCCCACTTCTTTGTCTCCCGTTCTTTGTAGCCACTTTGCTGTACAAAAACTATGTCTTGTGGCTTTTTTGATTGTAGTCTATTGCGTTTTATCGAATGGATAGAATATGTGCTCCAAATTCCCTTAGATGTAGATTAAATGGCAATCTATTAAGGCAAAATTCTAGAGTTAAGATTTACAAAATAAAAAAATTTAAATTATAAAATCAAAATATAATTTAAAAAAAAAGTAAAACTTACTTGCGATGAAGTTTTGATCACAAGAGGTTGTAGGTGAGTGTATGTTACGCCATGGAAGTACCACCAAGTTCTAGCTATGAGCATTGGCCATATACTTATCCCAAAGAGCGTCAAGACCACATTCATTGGAGGATGCAAATCCCATGAACTCAGCCCTCACTGCATCTCACATATCATGATCAACGGAGAGTCTACAAAGTGTTGACTTGTGCCCTTGAGCAACTTCAAGTTTTCTATATGGGCAACTCTTGTCGCAACAGAATGGAGTTGAGAACTGTAATATTTGGGTCTCAATACAAAGGCAAAGAGAGGCAACATAGTTGTCATTTTGTTCCATCTCTACAATGATTTGGTGTAGTTCTTTGAAGAATTTTTTTTCAGGATCTTGTTCTTTTGCATTTATGATGATTTTCATCTTCTTAATCACTGTGTCAATGCAATCATATATCTCACCCAAACAAGGCTTATCCATGTTGGTATAACGGATCGTGCTATATATGGGCTTAGTGAAACTGAGGAGATACTCAACGCGATCCCATCAAATGTCATATAAGATCACTTGCTTAACCTTTATTGCCCTTGTAGTATTAGATTGCCTCCGTATGGACCAATTTGGGCTAATTATCAAGTTAGAAAGTGACAAGGTCTTAATAAGTTGTCTTATCACAATGTGTTGGACGCAAAACAGGTCTCAACACCTTGTTTGAAAATCAAAATAAAAATAATATAAATTTAAACAAAATTAAAAAAGTTCACTAGACTGAAACATATTTATTATTTAACTTACCTTCAACAACTCCAATCTCAAGAATGTTCTAAATATGTTGTGTGACATATGGTGCTTGGTGACAAACGTTTGTATATCTTTGGCCTCAACATACACTTGTTTGATCCAATCAATTTTGGTGCTACTTTTTTTGTCGCATTAGGTGGAGGGAATGGACAACACAAGGTGTCCAAAAAATGTAAGTAGTGTTCCTCAATAAATAACACAACTCTACAATGTTTGGCATTGTTTGTTATAACTTGCACAATATTTCTAGGGCCCACTTCCTCTATAGCTTGTCAAAGAATGCTTGCAATAAATGTACCATCCTTCACCTCTCCTTCACTATCCAACGCTCTAAAAAATTTAGCCCCTTAGGGGATATTGCAATAACTTTGATCTCTGGCCGATGGTTTGCATCTTTCCATCATCCGAAATGATGGACACCTTTGTGTGGATTCATTAATCCCTTATGGGCTTCAAGGAGCCCTCTACAAATTTCACTTCTCTATCCAATAGGGTGCTATGCACATTTTCAACGCTTGGGCCCTTGTACCCTTTTGAGCCTCATTAATTGATTTCACCATTTTTAACAATCTTTCTAGACTTGTTATGAAATGCCTTTTCTACTCTTCCCTTTGTTCTCTTATGTGTAGAAGCCATAGGTTCCTTTGATATGGACAAAAGTGGATGGCTCTTTGTAGGTTCCTTTGGAGGGGCCTTATCCCTCTTGATCCTTTTTTTTAGCAAAGGATGATTTTGATTTGATTTAGACCTTGATACTTGATCTTCCTTTTCTTGGTCGTCAATATATGCAAAGACTATATTTATATATTTATGGTTAGACTTATTTTTATTGATTATCATTTTTGTATCTTTTTGATGTGGATGAACCAAATCAAACCTAACCTCTGTTTTTTTTACTGTTGGATCCACAAACCCAAACCAGGATCCGAACCAGAACTAGCAACTTAGGCCTTATGCTATAGGTTTGAGTAAAGTTTATAATCTTATTTTTACACTTTTTATTCTTGTAAATAATTGTTAAAAATGATTTTATGTTTGCTTTGCTTTCTAAAGAACTATCCTCCAATTTTTTTTTGTATTGAATATGCAGTTTATTGTTAATTGGTGTCATATGAAGCATCTATTCTAACACGGGACTGCATTTTTATGATGTGGACCTTTATAACACATCAAATTATAAAATAGGTTAGTGTTCTACATAAAATTTCAAGGTTCATGCAGAACCTGGAATCTCTATAAGAAACCTTAGCTCAATAAATCAGTATATTGTTCTTGGTGGTCTATTCCTATCTGATAAAGTTGTAACAAACGTATCCCTCTAGAAAATGGTATATATTATAGTATGTTATTTGTATAAACAAGACTGTTTTGTGAACTATTAATGAGTCATTTGGAATAACATTAAAACATTTGATTGCTTTTAACTTTCCAATTTTATAATAGCATTTGAATGTGGTTATAGGAAGCTTGCTGACAAAGTAGCGGAAGCTGGATATTTCGTGGTTGTTCCAGACTTTTTTTATGGGGACCCATATGTCCCAGACCGTGTTACCCTTCAAGATTGGATCAAGAATCATGGGCCAGTAATGCTTCTTAATGGATATTATTTTATATGAAAAGACAGATTTTAGCATTTGAAACATGTTTGCATTGTTTCAGTTTCAAGTGAATTAGTTGAAAATTTGTTTGCTGCGTTGCTACTTGAATTATATAATATTATCACTACTTTTTTGTGCCAATGCCAAAGTATTGGAAGATAATGTTGATTAGCATTGTATGCACTGCTTTAGGAGAAAGGATTTGAGGACGCTGTAAAAGTTATCGATGTTTTGAAGAGCAGGGGCATAACTAGTATTGGAGCAGCTGGCTTTTGCTGGGGAGGTGAGAATTTTTTTGTGAATGGTTCACAGGAATGATAGACTTATTTTCAACTTCTGACCATGCCATGTTTCAAGGTGTATTGTATTTGTGTTGATATCTTAAATAGAATTAATGCTATCAAGTGATGTAGTGTGTTAAAAAAGTTGCAGATGTTGCTATAAGCCTAGTTATCACCAAAGAGCTTAATTGTCTACTGCATTTATTGTTACAGCCAAGGTGGTAGTGCAGCTAGCCAAAGGGGTGGATATAAAGGCAGGAGTGTTCCTGCATCCATCTTTTGTTACTGTTGATGATATTAAAGGTGAGAATGTAAAGCTTATTTTAAAGTTCCTTGCGAGTCAATGTTAACCTAATATTTTTGGCAATCTGCTGTATGGTAGTTTATTTTATGGCTGTTTTGGGTGTTTCTATAACTTCAAACTTTTAACATTATTTAAATTTGCATTTACATTCCATTCTTAACTTTAGATGATGGATGCACATATAATTGTTTTCTTGTTTCCACCAGCGGTTATAGTGCCAATAGCAATTTTGGGAGCAGAAATCGACAGGATGTCACCACCTGAACTTTTAAAGCAATTTGAAGTTATTTTGTCTGAAAAAGCAGAGGTACATTCTTCCATTTTGGTTTCACCTTTTTTGCAACTTTTTTCTTGTTAAGTACATAATAAGTCAGTTAAAACTAGTTGTGGAATTTACTCTTTCTAATAATGTTGATTGTGCAAAATAACTAAGTAGCACTGCAGAAGTTACTTAAATGTTGATGCTTATTAAAACAAAGGTCTTGAAATATTGTTTTGTGGCAATGTGTAAAGTTGCTCAAGCAACTATGCCATATGATGTACTTGTCCATTATTGTATTTGTTAATAGGCTTGAATTCTACATAACTGGCAAATTAATTGAAGCTCATTTTAATAAAGGACTAGTGTAGAAAATAAAGATCTGGTTGGAAAAAGACTAAAGTTTATTTGGGTATAGGCCATGGGAGATGGTCGCAAAAGTTCCTAAAAATGTTGATGTTCAATCAATAAAAATGTTATGGTAAATTGATGTTGTATTAAATAGAGGAGATGAAAGCTCCTTATATAGATTTACAAAGACGATGTTTCTCAAAGAAACAATCGTGAACTAAAGACGAAAATAGAAACTACCTAATAAACTAAAGACTAACTAAGATGACCTTTAAAGAGACATTACAATATTCTAACACCCTCCTTTAATGGTCATCGTCTAACTACGCTGCAGTAGATTGTACATGTCTCGTGGTTATAAATTCTTCAGAACATTCTGCTGTTGTTGAGACCCTCCTTGGATCTGCAGAATGTCAATGACCAAGAGTAGCCAAAATCCATCCAGAAAAAATAGAGAAGGCTGCCCCCTTCTTTAGAATGTTCTGCAACTAGAGACAAGAGCTTGCCACTAAGTCTGCCGCTAACCCTCCCAGAATCTGCAAAACTTATGAACATAAATCATCACAAAACGCCTTACTTGATGTTGTATAACAGAGTTGTCCCTCCCTGTAGCTAGAGACACACACTGAGAACAATTGCCACGATTTTGAGGAAAAATCGGCAAACACTCCAAATTTTTGTTGAAGAGCATTACGTCCCAAAACATATTGCAAAATGTCACGACTTTTGAGAAAAACATCGCCAAACCCAAAATTACAAATCATAGTTTTTTTGTTGGAAAAAGCGGTAAAAAAACCAACAAAGGAATCCCACGCAACTTTGCAAATTACAGAATCAGAAATTTTCAAAGGGAAAATATTATGAAAACCCATTAAATTTTTTTTGAGGAAAAAATTATGAAAACCCATCAAAAATTATTTAAGAGAGAAAATTATGAAAACCCATCAAAATTTTTTGAAGGGAAAAAGTTATGAAAACCCATCAGTGAAACCTTTATGCTTCATGCGGCAAAACACGAGACTTCGTGTGCCAAACAACATATGCAAGCAACATGCAAGTACATGCAACAAACATGCAACCCTCGAAAATCAGACACTTGCTCAAACTAGGAAATCACGTGATAAAAACCCTTGACAAGGCTCACGATTTTCAGCAAAAATCTTTGAAGACGAACCACAAATTTTTCATAAAATATCTCCAACGATTTTTATTTTTAAAAAATCGATAAACAAATTTCTGGAAAAAAATTTCAGATCAGAAGAGGCTCAAATTTTTCATAAAAAAATTGTCAAATTTTATGAAATCATATCTACTCGCTCTGATACCATGTCATGGTAAATCGATGTTGTATTAAACAGAGGAGATGAAAGCTCCTTATATAGATTTTTGCAGACAACGTTTCTAAAAGAAACAATTGTGAACTAAAGACGAAAATAGAAATTACCCAATAAACTAAAGACTAACTAAAATGACCATTAAAGAGAGATTACAATATTTTAATAAAAAAGGTACTAAAAAGCTGTTTGAAAGTTAACTATTATGTCACTCAATTAGACATCCCATAAATGGACAAAGTAGTCTATAGGCTTTTGAACAAACCAAGGTTCATTTATGAGAATGCAGTTTCATGTTCAAAAGGTGGAGAGACACAATTGTTGGAGCTGATCTTTATTTGAATTTTGTAGCCACTAATTGCTCTAGGATTATTTTCTTCTTGTTTAAAATTGTGTGATTATATCAAGGGATTGAGTGGTGTAAATAAATGATCAAGATCGATAGTAAATGGATCACATTGACAAACTTTTCTCGTAATAAAATATATTGTTGTGCATTTATTTTGTTGTGTGTTTTATTTTTGGAGGTGTTTGTTTTTTGAAAGAATTTTTATTGGGGATGGGATATAATTTCAGTGGAGCACAAAAGTGAAAATTTGGAAAATTTATAGTTCTAGAAAAATTAAGAAAAATGATCATATTACCAAAAAACTAAATTTGGTTGGAAAAATAAATTATTTATGAGATTTTTGAATAATAGTGATGAGTGGGAAGTCTTTTAAGAGCGTTGTTGCTCTTTAGCATGGTAATGGAGATGATTTTGTTTGGTTATCAAATGTCTATCTAGTGGCAACTTTTGTGTGGCTATGTGGGTGGTTTCTGTTAATTCAATACTATTATGCTGGTTATAGTCATTGCAATTTCCCTATGCAAGCCAAATGCATGAACCATAGTCTGAGTAGTACATTCAAATATGTACAAATATAAGTTATTTAGGCTAGGATTGCAACAATAAAAAGCAATAAAAGCATAACCTACCATGTTGGCAATTGAATTGAGTCTTCTTCATATAGAGAAGCTCAATTCCTTTATAAACTAGACCAAACTTGAGGACCGCATCCTTAAAATGCTTCTATTAGTATTTTACTCTTAGTAAATTCCATTACCTTTGCCCTTCAAAAGCTTCTAACAGAGCATTGACAAAATCAATTTTTAACACATCCTTAACATCTCTTGAAATTGTTCCCATGCTCAATCCCTCCATCCATTAGTTGAATTTTACTTGCATTAATCTATTTCTTATATTGTGGTTATGCTAAGTTCTGGTAGGTTTTGGCATACTATAGTTTCTATTCACCTAATTGATCCTTTGACTCCCTACAAATTTGTTGCTTCGCTAATAGTTCCTATCTAAGTAGTCGATCTTGGTTCTGGTTCGGGTTTGGATTTCGAGATTTGGCAATATTTTTTGGGCGGGTTCCTGCATCGCTAGTATATATATAGACATTTTCAATATATATATATACATACATATATACATATGTATATGTATATATATATATATGTATATGTATGTATGTGTTTGCCCTCAGGGGTAAACTGGAATTAACAGAGACATACACAAAGCAAAGTATTTAATAGAGAATGTATAACAGTATTATCATTATTGATTCATACATCAAGCACAAAGGTATTCCAACATAATAATCCCCCTCCCTTACGGAAAGGAGAATGTATACATATAGTGTCCGAAGGGATGCGAGGCGAACCGCCGCATCCGTGTAACTCCTTCGGACCGATCAACTGTCTAACTACCCATTTCCTGGACAACATCATCCCCCCAAAAGAAAAGTCGTCTCCGGATGACAACAACAGAATGTTCGAGACGGGAACAAAAAAAAAAAAAAAAGGAATGATGGACAATTGCAGACAAGAACCAAAACATGCTGCTCAGTTTCAACCTCTACCAAATGCTGCAAATGTGCTGCTCAAATGATACTGCCTCCGTAGCCAATCTGTCCTTAATAGCCATACTGCCTTCTCCACACCCAACTACTGGGTACCCTGAGCCAAGTCTTGCTCTGCTGCCTCCAACCTGGTGGTTAGCTCCGCCCGAGCTCTCTGTGCATCCACCATGGCAGCCTCATGTCTAGCCAAGACATACTCTGAGTGCCTCAAAGTGTAGTACCCGTCTACCTCTCTCGCCACCACTGGCGCACAGACAATCCATGCCTGCAGCATCTCTGGGTCTCATCTGCTCAACTCTGTGTGTTCACAACCTCCAGATCTGTCTCCCTCAGCGGCTTATGGCTTCCCCTCCAACGCTTAGCTTCAGACTTCTTTCTCACTGTGCGGAACAAATCCAATGCTTACCTTGTCGGCGCTGGTACCCCAAACTCTAGGTTGTAGCGTGCCTCGAAAATAAAATGGGGGTTTGGGGGCAATGCCCCCAGCGGGGTCGAGGGGCAGCGATTTAGCACCTTCAAACCTTCAAACCAATTTAACACCTTCAAACCCACACAAAAGTCCATGGCGCACACCTTTTTCATGATTTTCGTCCGATGCCCTCTCTCCTCTGCCAACTGCTTTATGGTGCCTGTATGAATGGCCAATAACTATATTTTCTTCCTTCCGTGCCATATGCTATTCACTGTTTTTTTTCCTCCCACGTACTCCAGTCCGTACTGCCTTAGCGTGCGGGTGTTGTTTTTATTACTTGTCGTACGGTATACTTAACATTCCCGTGCTTTTTTTCCCTTCCGTTTGCCTTTCCTCCCGTCCGTACGGTGTTGTACGACATAATGTCGTACGTTCACTTTTTGTCTTTCCCTCCAAGTTTTCGCGGCCGTACGGTCTTCTGCCGTACGGTTATCTTCTGCCGTTGTTTTCCCTCGCCGGTCGTACGATATTCCCCTCTGAGGCTTACACGGCCGTACAACCTTCCTTTTATGCTTTGTATTTTCCTTTGCCGGCCGTGTGACATCAGGCTGTATGGAACAATACGGTCTTTTCCCCCCTTTTCACAACTTTTTTGTCCGTACGGCCGTACGACATTAGACCATACAAACTCTTATTTAAAATTTTTTAGCACTTTCATCCGTATGGTGCCAATTTTTTTCTTGTTGCAAATTTTTCGTCAGTACGGTATCAGTCCGTACGGATTGCCTTTTCCTTGTTTTTAAATTTTTTTTTTTTTTACATAAGTGTTTCAGATTCTTGACAGGCCCGACGGTTTGTTTCTTGCTCCCGTTCATGATATATTTCAGCTTCGACTCGTTGACTGCGTCTGGAACCGCCTGGCCATCGCGTGTCCATAACTTCACTGCCCCATTCGCGGCAACTTCCCGAATTTTATATGGGCCTAGCCACTTTGCTTTGAATTTGCCAGGTTTTATTTCATTTCGCCCATTAAACTTCAATACCAATTGACCTGGCGTGAACTGTGTCCGCTTCATCGCCCACTATGCCAACAATCGTTTCTCTTCGAGTTTGTTCTCAATGGCTATCCTTAGATTTGGTACCATAAATTCAACAAGAACCATGGTCTCTCGCCTGTAAATTAGGAGAATAAAGATTTTGAAGGCTGCGGCCACGGGGTTCCAACCGTCGCCGACATGAGCGTCGTCACGGAGGTTTTTCCCTTTTGATTTTACCTCCTGGTATTTGATGGGTTCTTACTTCCTAAACTGGTGTGCGGGGGTGGCTTCCTCTTCCCTAATGCTTAGCATGTTACAAGATGGTGTAAAGAACTTGTAATCTTCCATTTGCCAATGAAAGAGGCCATTCATTGAATCTCCATCATCCCCAAAACATTCTTCCAACTCCAACATTCCTTCGTCATTGGGCTCCATTCTTCTTTGCCCTCCGTCTTCTCCCAAGTGCTCTCCTTCGGATTCTGAGTCCGAAGATGCTAACTCCTCGCTCACCATTTGCGTGTAGAGATCAATCACGTACTTCCTCCTGGCAGTCTCCATGGTGAGTGTGTTCCGCTTCCACTTGTGGGTCACCTTCGCCGAGGTGAGCCGCCCTCGCCCCAAAATAGCATCGTACCCCTTTTTCTTTAGTGGGATCACTACAAAATCGAGTACGAAGGGCTGTGTCCCAATCATCACCCGTTGAGCCATGAGGGTTCCGATGGGTTTGATGCCGTGCTGGTTGACGACCAATAAGTTGAAGGTTGGGGGCCACAATGTTGGCTTGCCCAATTTCTTCCATGTCTCCTCCGGAAGGACGTTCACTCCTGACCCTATGTCCACTATAGTATCTGTCAGGATGGTGCCAAGGATGCCCATCTCGACGACTGCCGGGTACCTCCCGTTGTTTACAGCAAGTATCATCGGGTCAATTGCAGACCCTCCGGGGATGTCCGTACGTGTGGTATTTGACTGCATGGCCAAGTTCCCCAACAATGTCGTTCCCAAGTGAGGCATGGTGTGAAGGAGGTCCTGGAGTTTCACTAGTACCTCTAAATGTAACAGTTGTCTCAAAATGTTTTGTTCTCCCTCCCTCCGGCCTGAGGTGGTGGCCATCTCCAATGTTTCTTTTTTTGCCTTCATCGCCTTCTCTATTTCTTCTTTCGCCTCCTGTGCCCGTTGTTTTTTTGTTCGAGGGTCTGGATATGTGGCTTGCTTTTCTTGCCCTCGGGTGATGGTTAGTATCGTACTCGTGCTTCCATCTATGTCTAGCCAATTAATGCTGGATTTCGGGCAGTTGGCACCCTCGTGGTTGCCAGGACCACACCAGCGGCATAGCTTCTGCAGAGTGTCGCCCTTGTCGTAGTCCCTTGCAAAGTGGCCCCACTGATTGCAAGCTCGGCACTGGATCATCGGCCAACCCTTGGAGTCATATTGTATTCGACTCCTTGTGTTGGTGTTGTTGTTATTGCCCCTTCCGCCACCGCGTTGGTTGCCTTCGTACCCGCCTGATGTAGATGGTTGCCCTTGAGTAAATAGTACTTGTTGATTCCTCACTTTCATGTTGTATGGGCATTCCTTGGTGGAATGGCCCATGATCTAGCAAATGTCACAAAATGCATTTTTGGGACACGATCCCTTCGTATGACCGCTCTCCTTGCAGTCCGTACACCACATGTCATCTTCCCCCTTGCTGGTACCCCCTTTCATTGTCTTGAACTCCTTCATCATTCTTTCCATGTCCTTTTGGAGTGCCATGACTTTTTTCTTCGACTCACCGTCACTACTACTGTCATCGTCGACAGTGTCATCTTCGTCGGAAGAAGACTTGCTTCTTTTATTCTTAGAGGTTTTCTGTTCGCTCTCCAAGTCCATCGCCCGGTTATAGGCATCCTTGTATGATGTGGGGGGCACTATCTTCATTTTCATTTGTAGGTTCGATTTCAGGCCCTCCACGAACCATCTTTTCTTCAGACCATCCGCTGGCTGGCTCTCCATTTTTCCAACCAACTCTTGTAGTCGGCGATTGTATGCCCGCACACTCTCCTTCTTGCCTTGTTTGGTACCGTATATCTCTGAAACAATTTCATTGTCATCCCTCAGGAGTCGAAACTCCTTCTGGAATTCTTTCTTGAGTTCGTCCCAAGTGGTCACCTTTGTTTTGTCCACATTGGAGTACTAGTTGATGGCTACCCCTCTGAGTGTGGCGGGGAACTGTTTCACCCATTCTGCCTGGTCGACGACTCCATTCGCCGACCAGATTGTCTCGCACGTATGACAATGCCATACTGGATCTTCCTTCCCATCTCCATGGAATTTTGGTAGCTTCTCTTTGTTAGTCGCCATGTTTACTTTTCTAGTTGCCGACTGTGTTTGCAGCACCAGTTGTGTTACAGGCTGGGATGGTACTGCCGGCGTTGGTACCTGGGAAATGTTTGGTACCGTACCACTTGATGTCCCCGAACTACTGGAACTGTCCAGGCCTGGTGGGCTACTATGATCCCCGTGCCCCTCTGTCACTTCGATACTCGCAACAACAGCGGTATCTTGAGCCTCCCTCCGTGCGGCTTCCTCTTCTTCCTTCCTTCGGGCTTCTCTTGCTTTCGTCCGTGGGGTTAAGGTTAAGGACCCGAACAAGCTCCTTGTTTCCTCTAGGCGGTCCTCGTTACTTCTCCCGGCCTCCCGGTCAGATACCTCCAGACCCTCGCCTTCACTTACTCCCTTCGGTAGTCCTTCGGCGCGTCTTCTATATCTCTCCCTTCGCTCGGCTTGCTGTTGTGCGAGTACAACTTTTCTAGTGGCTTGTTCCTCCTCGAGTTCCTTCTTTCTATTTTTATTCAATTTATTGGGCATGAATTCTTTGCTCACTTCTCCACAGGGCAATGATCAACACATCATTTTATTTTTTATTTTTTTATTTTATTCATTCATGTCGTTCTATTCCAATACTTCTCAATTGAGTGATTTCTTCATTATACGTGCGTCGTCGGCCTCTGGGTTAATCTCACCAACTGGTAGGCCCATATTGCCTATACGCCCTCCAGTTCTTGTCTTCCCAAGTTCGTCTAGGCAGCAGCGCCAAATGTTTGCCCTCAAGGGTAAATTGGAATTAACAGAGACATACACAAAGCAAAGTATTTAACAGAGAATGTATAACAGTATTATCTCTATTGATTCATATATCAAGCACAAAGGTATTCCAACATAATAAACCCCCTCCCTTACGGAAAGGAGAATGTATACATATAGTGTCCAAAGGGATGCGAGGCGAACCGTCGCATCTGTGTAACTCCTTCGGACTGACCAATTGTCTAACTACCCATTTCCCGGACAACAGTATGTATATTCGTAGATTCATACATGTAACATGTCAATGTTCATTCATCATTGGCTCAAAACTTCAAACATATAATAATAATAAGTTAGAAACCTGATACTCATGAAATGATAAATCATAATTCTATAATTGCCAATCAAGTACTCCTTTTAGATAAACACTAGAGGTAAATCAAGTACTCCTTAGATAATCACTAATAAAAATCAGATTACAGGACTAAGTTTCTGACCTCAACCAACAATTTAAAGCTGGAGTAAATAGAAAGATTTGCCTTAAGCAATTACCAGTGGGCAATGAGTATAGTGGAAATGTTTGCTGTCATTATACTAGAGGTGAATCAAGTACTCGGATAATCACTAATAAAAATCAGATTACAGGATTAAGTTTCTGACATCCACCAACAATTTAAAGCTAGAGCCTAGAAAGATTTGCCTTCGGCAATTACCACTGATTATAGTGGAAATGTTTGCTGTCATTAAATCTGATACAAATGAAGTCGCAACCTAATAGTTGCTAATAGAGTTTGACAACAACACTCTAATCAGTAAATAGAGAATCCAATATTAAAAACTTGGGCCTGTTTTTGGGCACCCACAACCTTGGATTCCCGCTGATCCCTCCGGATTCCGCTATAGTGGAAATGTTTGTTGTCATTAAATCTGATACAAATGAAGTGACAACCTAATAGCGTGAAATAGAGTTTTACAACAGCACTCTAATTAGTAAATAGACAATCCAATAGTTAAAATGTGGGGCCCGTTTTTGGGCACCCACAGCCGTGGATTCCCGCTGATCCTTCCGGATTTCACCCGGATTCCAGCAGGATTTCGGATGGGAATCCGGATTCTCTGTGGATTCTGCACTGCAGAGTCCACAGAGAATCTAGATTCCCGTTTGGAATCCTGCCAGAATTTGGGCAGAATCCAAGCAGAATTGGAATTGGGATCCGAGGCAAAACAGGGGGATCCGGTAACTTAGGTTCCTATGAAAGTTGGAATGTTTTGTGTTCTGTTCTCTTGATTGTTGACCTTCATGATAGGAGATATGCTCGAATGCTATCAACCTACTCCTTAATAACACGTGTAATAAAGCAAAATAAGTCATGCATGTGCATGTTCATTCCACATTTACTATAATTGTGGGACAAGTAAGGCTTATAAGCAAGGTTGCACGGGGACGGGGTATTTGTGTACTTCGGAGACATGGGTACTTTGGGTACGTCAATATTATATATATATAAATAAAATTTAATATTTTATGAAAATTTTGAAAATATAATTACATTGAATTTTCAAAAAAGAACAGTGATAAAGTTTACTGTCAAACATTAACTTTGAAGATTAAGTGCACAAATTGAAATATCATACAATCATTGTATTAAAGTTTCAAACCTAAGTAGCTGATCCTGGTTCTGGTTTAGATTCAGGTTCGGGTTTGGGTTCGACAAATTTTTTTTTGGGCCAGATCCTGGTTCCGCGGGTATATATATAGACATTTTAAAAATAATTTAAAAAAAATAAAAAAAATTATATATATATATATATATATATATATATATATTACAAATTTATATATGTATGTATATTCATAGATTCCATACATGTAACATGTCAATGCTCATTCATCATTAGTTCAAAAATTCAAAGTTCAAACATATAATGATAATAATAAGTTAGAAGTGTGCTTCTCATAAAATGATAAATCCATAATTGTTAGTATATGATTATATCATATTCATACTTTGCAAAAGTCATTACATGCTGAAAATTATTTTAAAACAAAAAAAAAAAAATACAAAGTGGGCCTTTTTTTTGATGCCCAGAATCTTGGATTCCTCCCTGTTCCGGAATGGAATCCGATTCCAATGGATTCCTCAGTCCGGGAGGAATCCGGATCCCGGAAGTACCAGAACCAGGATCTGGGGCTGGGTAGAGGAATCCGGTATCTTAGTTTCAAACTAATCATTACTGTCATATCCCGTATTTGAAATAGAATTTAATAATAAATAAATTTAAATATAAGAAAAATAAAAATAAATAAATAAGCAATAATAAATTATGCTATGTATTGATGATAAATGGGAGTATCGAATCCTTCCATATGCCACTGACCACCAGAAGAACCAACGATAGCCATTGTTAGTGAATTAAAGGGTGAACGACAAAAGCGTGGCAAAATATCAATACCGGTAACTACTGGCATAGCCTTGATGCGGCATAATGTATACAACGATTACATATTTGATGTACATGATAGCAATCGTATGTATGAAGAGGGAAACTCCGATAATCTAAACTTCAGCTGAAAAGCAATATTAATTAATATATGTCAATGAAGGATATCATTAAGCGATTTGGAGGACAAAGACTTTGCAGACTTAATCTGACAATAATACTCCAACGTGGCAGGGAACATATTTATCTCTGTTGACTAATGACAAGTAAGACAAGTAAGACTAGTTACCGCTCACACAAAGGTCACATATGAAGAAGTCGAAAGACATGTAAATGTTAAGCAGAATGATAATAATCCATAAGGCAGCGATTATACAAGTTATACAATAAGCTAATCATTTTAACAATTAAGAGATTAATATGATACGTGCCTCCTCCAAAAGACTTAACCATTGGGCGATGGAACTATAAAAGAAGATGGAACACCATCATCGAAGGGGGGGAATATAGGAGGATATTATATGATATATACTGGAAAGGGATCAGAATCAGAGGATCAAAGGATCATTGATTATGGATATAGTT
>JAGRRI010046894.1:0-11738 GCA_018584345.1 Thuja plicata | reverse complement strand
CAAGGTCACATCAACAAGAGGAAGGACACGTAAGGCTTGCTTATTAGAGAAGGAAAAATAAGATTGAGCTGAGATCATGGCACGGTCAAGCCTTTTATGAATTCTATCAGAAGAAGCCCTGTAATTAGACCAAGTGTGCCAGACCCCATCAGAACGGTGGTGGCCCACATTGGGATCAAAGAGACCTAATTTATTGTGCATGTAATACCAGGATTCTCTCTCACTAGCTGTCCATCAAAATGGTAGAAAACCATCCTTGTCAGCTACCATTTCCACCATATTGAAGTCCCCACAAACAAGCCAAGTAGAAGGTGGCAAAGAATCTGCAAGCCAATGCAAAAGGTGAGATCTTTCAATAGCATCATAAGGAGCATAAACATTAACCATGCCGAAGGAATGATTCTCAATAATGAAAGTGGCCCAAACCACTCATTGCATGGGATCTGAACCATGACTAACCAACAGAGAATGCCAACGAGGAGAGAGGAGAGTAACAACTCTGCCTCACCCAGCCTTGTGCTAAGAATAGAGAGCAAGGCTCTTAGGCCAAATAACTTTACAAGCATCATCAAGCATGAAACCAGAAATCTTAACTTCCTAGAAGCATAAAACATCCAGGTGACAAAACCGCTCATGGAAATCCCTGACAGAATATTTTCTGTGAAGGTCTGTCAACCCATGAACATTCCAAGAGATGTACTTCATGGAATAATAGTGTCGTCCATTCCATCCTTGTCCCCAAGGGAGGCAAAACTATTATAAAAATACCTTGGGATTAAACTAGACCTAGGAAAATCTAGAGAAATATTATGTCACTTGTCCTGCATGCCAGTGTGCATTGCCTCAGCATGCCTAGCAGGGCTACGAGAGCGATGGAAGCAACTAGAGGGAACAATTTCAGCAGCTGTAGAAGGCAAGCTGACTACAGGAACAAAAACTTGGGTGATGGAAACATTTTTCCCCTGCTCAACAGGGTTTGAAGCTTCATTAACAGGGGTTTCCAAAAAGACCGTGTTATCTGCGGGTGGTGGATGGGAGGCAGGAGCTGAAACAGGCTACTTGGGGAGCTTGTTACGTCAACTAACAGTGACCCATTCATCTTTTTTACCATCTTCTTTCTTTCCAGCTTCTTTTTTTCCAGCCTTAACCGGTTGTGTATTAGCATCCTTGGGAGTAGGCTTGGAGCAAGGCACTACCAGAGGGCAGTCCTTAATCTTATGCTCCACTGATTGAAATCGAAAGAAAGTATTGGGAAGGTTAAGATAGAGCACCTTCTAGGTGAAGGTGGTATCACCATGAATCTCTATGGACTCTTTAAGGTCCCTAGAAAGGTCAACCTCAACACAGAGCCTCTTGTGAGGGCGCGGATTAAGAAAATGATCATGCTCGAGACATATAACCCTACCAAGCTTTTGCACTATGGTTTGCATGAAAGGCCAACAAGGTAAGGGGAGACCAGGGAACTCGACCCACACTGGGACCTTGAGCTTCTTGTCATCAGAGACAAAGAAGTAATGAGACCAGCACTAGAAAATTAATAGCAAGGTCCTGATATTCTAGGGACCTTTGGCAAAGATAGCCTCCACATGGGAGGGGTTAGAAAAGTGAAAAAGGAAAAAGCCTATAGTAAGGCTCTGAATGCCTTCTAGGCAGATTTTGTGAGGAGTCCAGTTCTTCACAACCCAGTCCTTGAGAACATGTTCAGGGGGGTTGCGACCCAGAAAATAGCCAATCAGGGTGTGCGATTCAAGCCAAGTGCATGCATCATTGAATTCATTAATGGGTAAAACAATGTCAGGCTGAGCCATACCTCATGGAATAATTTGGGTACAAACTTGTGGGGGCATTTTCTTGGTGGCGCCATTGCTATCCAAGACCACACCAACACCAGCATCAACTACTTGGTGGGAAGTGGCCGGAGCCATAAATACTAAGTTATTTCTCACAATAACTGTGGTATGTGCGAAGGAAAGAAATGCAAAGATGGACGCAAGGTGAAAAAACCCTAGCAGAGCACAGAACGAGCATAACAATGAAGATTATGAGTGATCTATTTTAGATCCATAGTTATCTATGAAATAAATAAAATGAGCCAATATTGTGCAGCTTTTCCCATCCTCTTGCAACAGTAACTGTAGTGGAAACTCATATGCCAAAACCCATAGTAGTAGATAAAAATAACCTACATCCTCAATAAGTATTTTCTTCCAACCAATTGGATAATCGTCTGAAGAATCTTGGAACTTGACTTGATCTAAAGTTTTGATTAGTCAGTATAGAACTTATGCATCTTCATGGATGCAAGCAAGAGCCAATGAGGTATATTTCTCATTTGTTCTTTTCTCAACAAATTATCTTTTGATGGAAAACATGTAGTATTATTTAAATAAAAATAATAATTATATAGAGCTATACAAATGTAAAATAAATAATGCAAACTTAATGACAGTAATAAAATAAGGAATATCTCATACATAACCAGTCATTAAACCTGAACTTTGTTTCTCTCTTTCTTTAACCACCAGACACCATTAACATATACCAACATCAATTTTTTGAGGTGAATTTGCAAGAAAGATGTGCCTATCCAAAAGATGTATTGCCTTCTCCTGTTTGTTATTTTTTTCCTCCATTTATATCAATAGCTAGAGTTTAATCTTCTCCCAATTATCAAAAACTTTTGTAAACTTTGCAACTCAATAACTCCCATGAAGATCTAGTCTGTAAAATAATATCAACAAGAATGGCTAAAATCTATCTAGTAATGAAATTTTAACTTCAAAATTGAGCATCTTTAATCAAACCCAAAATCACAATTTAAATTGAAAACCATAAAATTAAATTGAAATCACGATATAAGATGAAAAGTTTGATCACAACATCTAGCTGCAAGGAAAACCTAGATTTAAAAAAAAATTACAATTTAAAATTCCCCATGAAATAAAAAACTAAAAGAAAATAAGAATCCATGTAGAACTGCTGGAGCTAATGCCCCAAAAAAATAGGATGGATTGTTTATTGATATCAATTATTTTGGATTGCTAATTGGGCGGCAAGATGGTTTTTTGCTCTACTAGGGTTTAGAGTTGCGTCGCTATTCCGAGCCCTTATATCATTTTAGATCACATTTACTATGGAAAATCCTTTAGTATTTATATCCCCAACCACCATTAGCCAAGTAGTTGATGCTGGTGTTATTCTGGTGATGGATAACAATGGTGCCACCAAGCAAGAGACCTCGCAAGTTTTTTCCCAAAGTGTTTCATGAGGAGTGTGTCAGCCTGATATTATTTTACCCATTCATGAGTTTGATGATGCTTGTTCTTGGCTTGAAATGCATACTCTTATTGGTTACTTCCTAGGTCAAAATCCTCCTATAAATGTGACTAAGGATTGGGTTGCGAAAGCTTGGAATCTATTTGGATGGAATTCAGAGTCTCACCAAAGGTTTCTTTTTGTTTCATTTTTCCAATCCCACTCATGTGGATGCCATCTTTGCCAAAGGACCCTAGAATATTAGGGCTTCCCATTTAGTTTTCCAACACTGGTCTTGAGAATTTTTCATCTCTAACGACAATATACTAAAAGTTCTTGTGTGGTTTGAGTTCCCTGGTCTTCCTCTACCTTGTTGGCATTTCATGAATACCATTGCACAAATGCTAGGTAGATTTATCTATAGTAAGCATGATCATTTTATTGATCCTCGGCCTTAGAAGAGGCTCTGTATTGACGTTGACCTTTCTAGAGACCTTAAAGACTTTGTTGAGATCCAGGTTGGTGACACCACCTTCTCTTAGAAGGTTGTTTACGTCAACCTTCACAACACTTGCTATCATTGTCAATCTGCAGAGCACAAGATCAAGGACTACCTTTGGTAGTTCCTTGTCCCAAAACTCCTTCTAAGGATTCTTGTTTGTGGCTTTCTATTTCTGGTAAAAAAGAGGAAACCAAGAAAGACAACTGGGTAATAGTCGACCGTAAGAACAAGAAATTCAAGCCTGCTACTTCGGCTTCCACTTTGCAGCTACCACCTCCTCCTGTTGCAGCTTGAGTTGCTTCTCATGCTAAGAATAATGATCCTATTTCAAACCCTAGCCACTGGGGGATGAAGATTTTTTATTCTAGTGTTATCCCTCCTTGGGTTTGCACATCTCAGATAGCTTTCGTGATTTTCTTCCCTGCCATTTTTTTTTGCTCTTGCAGCCCCTGATGGGCGTGCTGAGACTGCACTAAAGGGAATTTTAGAAAAATGAAGAAATATTTCTATGGAATCTTTTGGGAATGATTTCATTCCATCTTATTTGTCAAATATTTTTTCTTCCCTTGGGCATGGTGATGATATGGAAGACACTATTTTCTCATGAAGTACATCTCATGGAATGTTAGGTGTCTGATAGACCTACCCAAAAATTATTCTATCAGGGATGTGCATCATCATGTTAGTCATCTCGATGTGTTATGCCTTCAGGAAGTTAAGATTTATGGTTTCTTGCTTGATGCTTCCTGCAAGGTTATTTGGCCTAAGAGCCTTTCTATCCATTCTAAGAATGATGCTGGTCAAGGTTGATATGTTACTCTACTCTCTACTTGTTTGCATTCTTTTTTAATCAAACATGGCTCTGATCCCATGCAAAGATCTGTTTGGGCCACTTTCATTGTTGAGAATAATTCTTTTGGCATAGTTAATGTTTATGCTCCTAATGATGTTGTTGAGAGATCTCACCTTTGGCATTGGCTTGCGGATTCTCTACCACCTGTAACTTGGATATTTTGTGGTGACTTTAATATGACTGAAGTGGCTTCTAACAAGGATGACCTTTTGACTTTTTGATGGACAGTTAGTGAGCGAGAAGCTTGGTATTACATGCGTAATAAATTGAGCTTTTTTTATCCCAATATTGGTCGCTACTGTCCTGATGGGGTTTGGCACATGTGGTCTAATTTTGGAGCCTCTTCTAACAAAATTCATAAATGGCTTGATCATGCCATGATTTTGGCACAATATTTTTTCTCTTTTTCTAAAAAGAAAGCCTTTCCATTTACTTCTCTTGTTGATGTGACCTTGTCAGATTACTTCCCCATTCAATTTAATATTGTATGATAGATAGTTAAGTCTACACCTACCACCACTCAATTCTTTTTTAATACTTCTATTCTCAACCATTCCTTCATAGTGGTCCACATTCATTGGGTTTGGAACCTTGAGCCTTGACCATCTCAATCACTTGGCTGGATTCAATGGGGGAATGACGCCATCTGATGTATGGCACACTTTCTGCACATTTATGGTATAAATATTGCAATCTATCACCGTAGATCCTATGATGTCAACACCAAATCTCTTTGTGTTTCCACAGAGGCCTTAGCTAATGATCCTTTCAATAAAGACCTGCAACTTCATCTTGCCCAGTTGCATCAACAAAAGCAAGTTACAGAAAATTATGTTACCAAAGGTGCTCAAATCAAATCTTGACTTCACTGGTTAAAGGTCAAAGATCAAGCCTCTAAAGAATTGTTTTCTGCTCTCTGCGCCCGTCACACCAATGTGGGCATAACTAGGATTAAAGAAGGTCAATCTCTGCTCATGGAGCTTCTTGATATTCTAAAGGCCTTTGTTCATTATTATGAACAAGTTTTTTCCACTTAGGGATCTTCACCTACCAATGATCAAGCTCTTGATAATTGTATTATTGTCATGCCTCAATGTGTTTCACCTTCCCAATGAGCTTTTTGTGATCAACTTTTTACCTTGCAGGATCTACGTGAAGATTTATTTTCCATGGGTGATGATAAAGGCACAGTTTGTGATGGCTTTCCCTGTGAGTTTTATAAAACACTCTAAGATGCCATTGGTCCTAATTTACACTAGGTCTACCTAGAAGCTTATCACTCCTAGTCTCTGGGGGACATTATCAACAAAGGAAACTTTAAATTCATTCCCAAGTTTGGGGATCCTGAAAATATTTGCAATTGGTGGCCTATTACCTTGCTCAATGTCTCTTACAAGATCATCGCTAAGGCTCTGGTTCTCAATATTTGTCACATCCTGCCTCAAATTGTTTGGCAAGAGAAAACTGGCTTTATCAAATCAAGATTTATTCTTGACAATATCATTGCAGTTTGGGAAGGTATGGAATGGGCTCGTAAGTCTCACGAGAAAACCCTTTTCCTTAAAATTGATTTTTTTAAAGCTTATGACCACATTGAATGGCCTTTTATTTTAACGCTCTTGGTTTTGGCCCTAGATTTCTTCAATCTATGGAGATGTTTTTTTTGGGATGCCTCTGCTTGCATCACCATTAATGGAAAACAATCTTCTATGTTTGGGCTCTTCAGATCCATTCAGCAAGGTTGTCCTTTGGCTCCTGCCTTGTATGTTCTGGCAGCCGAGGGATTTGGCTATTTTTTAGCTCATTTCATTTCTCTAAGATGTGTATGTGGGATTTATTTACCTGATTCTACCCAAAAATTGGTCAATGGCCATTTTGTCAATGATTCCTTTCTCACTCTTTAAGAGAATGAATAAAATATCAAGGAAGTCTTGTACTGTTTAGACACTTTTTTTCCTAGCCTCTAGTTCAGCCATCCAGTGGTATAAAACCTTGTGTTATAGGCAATCTTCCCTTCCTAATCCACCCTAGTTTTCTCAGTTTCGATGGTCTAGGATTCAACATGGGGAAATTTTTAGTTTCCTTGGTATTCCTTTTGCTTTTCAAACCACTTCTACTGAATTATGGAATGTTGTGTTAGCTAAAATTGAAAAGAAGCTTACCGATTGGATCACGAAGCCACTCTCTCATGCTGGGAAGTTTCAAATTTTCTCCAAGGTCTTGTCTACTATGCATCCATAATACTCTTCTTGTTGGGATCCTTCAAAAGACTCCTACAAGAAGCTTGAGAAATTGCCGAGGGATTTTCTTTGAGCTTCTGGTGCTGATCATCATGGAATTCACAGAGTAGCCTAGGATTTTTTTGTCTCTCTAAGGCATGTGGTGGGCCTAGATTAATTGACACATAGAAACAAGGCTTGGCCCTTTGTGTGAAGTGGATTGTGCAATGTATTACAGGCAACGAGGCCTATAAAATTTTGCTTTGACATCGCATTTCTTCTCGGTATCCCTTGCACAAGTCGGTGTAGAAGGGGATTGGGTTTCAAACCCTTCTACTTATGAAGCACCTTGCTCAAATCCAAGGTACTTTGTTGTCAAAAGTATTTGAAGATCTTCGGAATCTATCAAGCCTTGGCTTTGCTAGGCTAGAAATGGCTTCCGTGATGGGCTTTTTTTCAATCAGCAGAATGTTAGGTGGTCCCCTCTTTTTTCTCAACAAGTGCTTCCTCTGGCCAAACTCTAGGGGATAAATGGTCTTCATTTTCACAAATGTGGCATTCAAACACCTAAGGATTTTTTTTCTAGATCCACCATGAGTCTCTGATCTTAGGATGACCTTCATGTTCAATTTTGGCCTACTCATCCAGATCATCAGACTTTTGACTTGCTTGTCTCTGCTATTGCACCGTATCTCCTGCATAAACTTGGAATTTAGTTAGTTAAACCTTGGTGGAAAGGCTAGAAATGGTACCCTGATATTCTATTTAGCAACTAAAAACCCAATCTTGGGTACTCTTGGACTATGCCTCATTTTCCTATGATTTATTTCCTCAATCATCATTGGCACCTTTCTTCTTCCTAGAAGAGTTGGAGCTGGAATTTTCACACTATTTGGTATGCTATTACTTAACCCAAAATTTCTCATTTTCCCTGGTGTTTTCTTTACCAGGGTTTGCCTTTGGGAGCTTGGCTTTGTTACCTAGGTATGTCTGATCCCAAATGCCCATTTTGTGGGCATTCTGAAAGCATTATGCATATTTTTTGGTTCTCTCATTGGCCCTAGAACTATTGGAGTTTGAAACATGTCTTTTTATGCCATTCTGGCCTGAGCCTTTCTCTGCATATGGCTCTCCTTGGTGATTCACCCAGAATGCCTTTCTAGTATACCCATATTTGGAATGTTTTGAGGATGGAGATTTTTTTTTCCTTATGGAAAGACCGTAATGCTGTTCATTTTACTCACAACTTTCTCGATGTAAATGTTTCTCTTTATGCTAAGGCATATTTATGTAATAATGTCATGATGCAAATTCAAGTTCAAGATGATAAGGTGGCCCTTGCTATAGCATTGGGGTAATGCCCCTTGTACTGTATCTCAGGTGCTGCCAAATTCCCTCTCTGCTGACCACACACCACACTGGGGTCGGCGTCATAGCCAGAGTTCCTCAGCTAGGTGCTCTAGAATGCCACACTCTTGGTGTCATTTATCTACCTCTCCTCTTGCTAGGAGAGATTTAGATGTTGGCTATCCTCCTCTTCTTGTTTCTATAGCTACTGCTTCAGCTTGACTGATAGCCAATGTTCATGTGTGGCCTTCTGCCACTTCTGATAAAAATCCCCGCCTGGCCCTTGGTATTTCTCCTAGGTGGGAGGAAGGAGAACTGGAGAATGAAGATAAAGAAACAAATGATGGGTGGTCACTTCCCAACCAGACTGTTGGGCCCAATTTTTGGGGCAATCATAATGATAGAGATCCTCCTCCCTCTTCTGCTACTGCTCTCGCATCTTGAGGTCTTTCTTTATATGTTTTTTTGGTGAATAGTTGTATGTTTCCGGCATGATGCCGAGTGAGTCTTCGCCGGGTGATTTTTTATCCTCTGATCCTTTTTTGTGAATATTTTACTCTTTTTATATATTAATTGAAAAGGCCTCTATTCATCAAAAAATTGGGCGACAAACATTTTTTGAATTTATGTTCGCCCTTGGGAGGCAAACTTTTTTTGAATTTACGTTGGGCGGGAGAAAATTTGAATTTGTGTTGAGTGGGAGATTGTAACATGTACCTTTTCTTGGGTCAAATCTTCTATTTATCATGCTATCATGTATGTAATGAGGTAGGACATGTTATAAAAATCTTAAGCATGCATAACATGGATGATTTGTCAGGAGAATAGCTAGTGGCATCAAGAAATGCAGGTGATTAAAAAAATCTGAAAATTGCAAAACTAATTCTTCTCATATAAGTACGGGAAAACCATAAAAAAATGGCAGTAAAAATTGATAGCAAATGACAGAAGGTTCTATACATTGTCGTCAATTTAAAAATTCAGTCGTAAACCCATAAACATAGATTCCTATGTACACAAAAGATGGAAACAAGGTGATTTGACAGGTAGAGTTGAAGAGCGGATGCAAAAGGGAAAAATAAATGAATGTACGAGATGTCTTGAATAATCATCCATTAATTTTCATGAGATTTTGACAACTAATTTCAAACAATAAATGGGTTAATCAATTTGGATCTCTCATTTACATATCTAAGGATAGAAGGAGAGCATCTTATTTACCCACATAATATATTCAAATGTAATATCTCTTCAATTGACCTACATTTTAGATGTTATATTTTTGTGAACCCTGAGATCACATCGGGTTCACCAAAATGTAAGGTAGAAAATAAAGGTCTCTAGATAGGGTTTTAGAACAATAGGGATTTGTACATAAAAGAGACCTTATGCCTCCATTAATCATCTTAGATTTAATTGTAATTGATAAGAGGTGTAAATCTAGAAATGATTGCAAAGGAAAATGGAATAAAATACTTACCTCTGAAAAAGAACTTGCTGAAAATCCTATCAAACAGTCTCAAAAATTGTTGATTTCTATGTCCCTAAAACCCAAACTGTGAGATCTAAAAAACCCAGAAATATTTTTTTGTTCTATGAAAGGTGAATTTTGACCTAGTTGAGAATGTCGACCTTGACCCAGAATTTCCGATTCTGACTAAGGTTAGGGTGGAGGTCATCCTTGACCTAGGTCAGGGTCGACCTCGACCCAAAAATGTCACCCTTGACCCTAAAATGTTGACCTTGACCTACACAGCTCTGACATAAAATTTGTTCATGGATCCTAAATTTTTTCCAAAAAGGGTATCTAGATCTACACTTCAATTCACTGTCCCAAAATTGTACCTACAAGAAACATGGTTTGTTTGTTGGGGGTAGGGGTTTTCCTTGGTCAAATCCTAGTTTTAGAATTAACCTTATAATGTAATTGAAATTGCGTAAGTAAACAAAGTAAATAAAAAAATTCACCTTGCTTGTATAGAATCCCTTGTGGTGGATTCAAATATGTGGATCCACAAGTATGTATGCACCAAATGGATTTAGAATGTAGAATGTAGGAAGCCTCAAATCAATTATATGTAGATCTTCAACACCAATCTTTAATGGATCTTGGAATAGGAAGAAGCTAGGAGGAATGTGGATGGAGAAATATTCAACAAGAGAGTTCCATAGAGATTTGAATCCTTCAATGGCCACAAATGGATCTCCTTGATGAATTGAATGCTTGAATTCTTGAGAGTAGATGCTTGCTTCAAATCTTTCTTATTAGCTTACACTTAGATTTTTACTGCTTGAGACTTAGAGGAAATGAGAGGAGAAGGATTCCTATTATGCAAATCTAGGGCACAATATTCTAGAGAGGCCTACATAGTAAAATTAAATTATCATTAGATCTATACCCCTAGAAGTGGACCTATATTAAATATAATTTAAGAGTCATCATTTCAGAACCCAAAACAGACGACCTGGAAGTGGGAATTAAACTTTTTCAAAGCCCAATATCTGGAAATCCTAGAAATTGGGGATTTGGACCAAAATTTAGAAAAAATTTGATTGTTGTGAGTGTGAGAATGGCTACCTGTTAGATTGACACAAACACTTCAATAGATCATTATTTTAGCACATGGGGTTATTAAAAAGTATGAAAACATAGCAAACCCTCTAAAAGCGATCTATTGCCTTCTAACCTAGGAAGAGTATGACCACCAACATATCAGCCCTCAAAATACATTGATGAAACAGTGACCAATACAACCCATGTATGAAGGATTTAATTAAAACAAGCTAAAATGAAGAGCAAGCATGCAAAATAGCTCTCAAAATGATGGAGGAACACTAACAATTAGCATTGAAATGAAGTAGTATGCAATTCTATGATAAAACTAGCATGAAAATGGCAGCATAACAATGCAAATTTGATCTCTAAGGAAGGCTTATTTGCTCTCAAAACAGGCTTCTATTTATAGAAGAATGGGAGAGAGAGGGGGGTACAAGGTTCATTTATGATCTAGGAGGCCCAATAAATGCAAATGTAAGAGCCATTAATGCCCAAGGCATTAATGAGGCATGGGAGAGACATGGGCTTATGGAATCTTCATTAATGAAGACATTAATGAGACATGTGGGGGTGTAAGAGGGTGGCTTGAGAAAGTGGACTTTCTCATGTAGGTGGAGTTGCTAAGCATTCCCTAATGGAATGTGACAACATTAGGAGGTGGTTTAGAGAGAATTTAGGGATTAGGATTAGATTAGTAAGGGTGAATGGGTTGAGAAGGGTTAGAACCCAGGGTAGAAGTGGGTGAGATGGGTTAGGTTAGGGTTAGAACCCAGGGTAGAGGTGGTTGAGATGGGTTAGGTTAGGGTTTAAGGGAATATTAATAAATGAAATAAACTTATTTAATTCATTTAGAAATATAGGATTTAATTATTTAAAACAAATAAATTGCTTTGTAATAATTAAGGGACTATAGCCATTTTTAATTAAATTAATAGGCTAGGGGAATGGGTTGGATTGCAAGTGATTTATTTGATATTGGGATTTATTTAATTCCTTCATATTAAA
>JAGRRI010046878.1:0-11192 GCA_018584345.1 Thuja plicata | reverse complement strand
ATCAGAGAGGTAATGTACTTAAATAGATCTGAAAATCTGCAATTCAAAGTTGCATCATGAACAGGTCATAGTGTTTCAGTTTAACCATTGAAGCATCAAGTCTCTTAACAAAGCAGGACTTAACAATCTTCTATGTATTGAGCTACATCCTAAGGAGTGCCAAATAGGTTGATTCATGAAAGTAGCATTGGATTTTCCTGATACCTATTTATAGTCTAAGAAGGAGGCTGATTCAAGGATGGTAGCAATAGACGCTTGATACTAAGTAACAACCTCTATGTATAAAATCCTATAACAAGGTCACACTTAATAGTGTGTTTGTAACCTTTAACAGGGTTGGCTCCTAACAGGGCTCACTTTAGAAGAGTGAAAATTTGGGGTACCGGTCCCAGTGGTTTTTCCCTTAACAGGGTTTCCACGTTAAAAATTTATGTGTTATGTGTGTATGATTCATTTCTTTATTTTTTTGTATCTGACATAGTTAACACTAGGTTGATCGGTATACTCTGATTATTTATTGAGTTTCGATAAATAGTTATACTGCTTATCGGTAATCAAGGAGAATAAGAACAGACAAGGAAAACTGATAGACAGTTAAATCATTATAAGTATTTCATGGCATGCATCTTGTAGGGACATAATAATCTGAGGTTTATTTGATTGGTGGTTAATGTTTAAAGGATAAAATTTTGAGGCCACTGATTCACCCCCCCCTCTTAGTTATTACTTATAATTGGTATCAGAGCTTGTGTGCATAGAAAGGAAGGTTTCAAGACCTAAGTCAAGATCACAAGATGAACATATGAGATATGCCCAAGTTAAACAAAGACAACTTTGCTTCATGGCAAAGAAAGATAAGAATCCACTTATCAGGTATTGGTAATGATGTTACTCGATTCCTAGATACTAAATATGTGTTGCCTACAGGAGTATTGACAGTAGATCAATTGAGAGAGAAGCATGAACATAACTGCATGGTTATAGAGATTTCTTCCTCACTCTCTGATGCTGAATTTGAAGATGTCAAGGATTGCAAAACTACAAAGAAGATGTGGGACAAATTGAAGCTTGTACATGGAGGTGATAAAAATGTTCTGAGAGCCGAGGAAGAAAGCCTTAGAGGAAAATTTGATGATCTCAGAATGAAAGAAGGAGAAAAAGTCACATAGTACAACATAAGAATAAAAGTAGTCAATGCTATATGAGGAGTTGGAGGTACACTTGAAGAGGAGACCATGGTAAGTAAAATATTAAGAACCTTACTACCTATATATGCTATTAGAGTTTCTTCCATTCAAGAAATGAGAGCAGTCTCCATTTAAATCTTCTATGAGAATAAGAAAATCAAGTCATAGACACACATCTAGAAGAGATAGTGAAATTGAAAGTGAAGAATAAGATCTAGATGAAATAGAAGCACTTATGGATAGAAGAATGTAGAGAGACAAAGGTAAATACAAAGGCAAGTTACCACTTGTATGCTTTAATTGTAAAGAGATTGGACACTTTGCTGCAAGATGTCCTAACAGAAGAAAAGATGACAGAAGTAATGACAGACCTTTTGAGAAGAAATCTGACAGAGGTGATAATAAAGATTACAGAGGTTACTAACAATCAGAAAGAAGAGATACCCAAGACTACAAGGACAAAGGAAAGAAGGATAGCTACCTACTTGCTTGCAAATATGAAGATACTGATACCAAACCTGATGAAGACATCGAGATGGTATTTCTGGCTGTGAAGGATGATTCAGATGAAGATAAAAGGTATGTAGAAACTGCACTCATATCTAAGGTTAGCAAGAATGACATCTAGATTATAGATAGTGGCTGCACTCATCACATGACTGGTGATAAATAAAATTTTAACACTTTTGAGTATTATAATGGTGGAACAGTAAGAATGGGTAATGATACACCTTGTCCAGTTGAAGGTAAAAGAACTATAATGCTGAATAACCTGATTAAATGTGAAAATGCTTATTGGGTAAAAGGATTGAATTATAATCTGTTGAGTGTTTCTCAGCTGAATAATTCAGGTCACAGAGTAGCATTTGAGAATAAGAAGGCAAAGATCCTCAATGAATCAAGAAAACTGATTGGTACTAGTGAACATAATAAAGGTAACTTATTCTATATGAATGATACTAACACCACTTGCTTAATGACTAGAAACGAAGATATATGGTTGTGGCACAAAAGTTTGTGTCATGTGAATTTTGACAACATGATGAAAATAAGCAGAAGGAGAAATGTAAGAGGCTTATTGACGATGACAAAGCCAGACAACATCATGTGCAAGAATTATCAAAAAGGTAAAATGACTAAGTCTAGTTTCAAAAGTAAAACCCATACATCTAATGACATTCTAGAATTAGTCTATACTGATTTATGTGGACCAATGAGGACAAAGAGTTATTATGGAGATAGATATTTTATTCTCTTTGTTGATGATTACTCTAGAATGATGATGGTCATGTTTCTAAAAGATAAATCTAAAGAATTCAAGATGTTTAAATGGTATAAGGCTATGGTAGAAAAACAAAGTGGTAAGGATTTGAAATGCTTGAGGTCAGATAGAGGAGGAAAATTTATATCAGATGAATTCACTAATTTCTGTAATGAACATGGTATAAAAAGACAGGCTTCTACACCAAGAACACCACAACAAAATGAGATTGCTGAGAGAAGGAACAGATCAATAGTTGATTATGCTAGAATACTGATGATAGAGAAAGGAATCACCCAAATCTTCTAGAGGGAAGCTATCAGTACCGCTGTCTACACACTAAACAAACTACAATTGAAGAAAGACACAAAGAAGACACCTTATGAGCTATGGTATGGTAAAACACCCAATGTAAGTTACTTCAAAATATTTTGTAGTCAATGTTATGTCTTAAAGGATGATAGAAATAGAAAGCTTGACGCCATGAGTGATGAAGGTATTTTTCTGGGGTATTCTACCAAGAGCAAAGCTTATAAATGTCTTATCAAGGCTTCTAACAAAATTGTTGAAAGTGAAAATGTAAATATAGATGAATTTGTAGAAAAGAATGAGCTAGAAATCACAAAAGAATCAGAGGAATACAATAAGTTTGTATACTATGAAGAACTCAACACTCTACCCAAGCAATAGTACTTAATTCTAGAACAACAAAATGTTGCAACCGACGGTCAAACTGTTGCTACTGACGGTCAGGATAATAATTAGAATAATGTGCAAGGTGATGAAGAACAGAATGGAGATCAAAATAATGATCAAGTTGATACACAAAGAGTTGTACCTATAATTGTAAGATATGTAAGAAGGAACCATCCAGAGATCCAGATCATAGGAGATAAGAAAGATGGTACAAGAACAAGAAGTAAGTCTTTAACCTCAAATTGTTTAATTTGTGAGTTTGAGCCAAAATATGTCAATGCTGCACTAGATAATGAGGAATGGATAAGTTCTATGAATGATGAGATTGAATAGATTAAGAAGAACAAGACATGGTCACTTGTGCCAAGACTAGATGACAAGAATGTCATTGGTACAAAATGGATATTCAGGAATAAGATGAACAAGAATGGAGAAGTCACAACAAACAAAGAAAGACTAGTATGCAAGGGGTATGAACAAGAAGAAGGTATAGACTATGGAGAGACCTTTGCACCTGTTTCTATGCTAGAAGGAGTAAGAATACTACTTGCTTATGCTGCATTCAAAGGATTCAAAGTATATCAAATGGATGTCAAGTCAGCATTCCTAAATGGAATACTTGAAGAAGATGTATACATTGAGCAACCAGAAGTGTTTGTTGATCCAGACAAGAGAAACATGGTATGTAGACTTCACAAAGCCTTGTACGGATTGAAACAAGCTCCTAGAGACTAGTATGAATGAATTCATTCCTATCTAATAAGTATTGGATTTGTAAGGACTAGTGAAAATAATAATCTTTATTTGAAGGAAGATACTGATGCTAACACTTTGATTGCTAAAATATTTGTTGATGATATCATATTTGGAGGAAATGATATGCTATGAAAATAATTTGCTAATGAGATGAGAAAAGAGTTTGAGATGTCTATGTTTGGAGAGATAAAGTTCTTTCTTGGTTTACAGATCATTCAATAAAGTGAAGGTATTTTCATTACACAGTCCAAATACATCAAAGAGGTCCTTAAAATATTCAAGATGGAAGATTCCAAACCAGTTGGAACATCGATGGCTACTGGATGTAAGTTAACAAAGGAGGAAAAGACAACATAGGTAAATCAGACTTTGTACAGATCAATGATTGGAAAACTCATGTATGTTGTACACACTAGACTAGATATTGCACATGTAGTAGGAATTGTTACTAGATTTTCAGCTAACCCCAGGGAATCACATATGACTAATGTGAAAAGAATTCTAAGATATCTGAAGAACACTGAGGAATTTGGCTTATGGTATAGAAGAGAAGGCAAATTTGAACTTAAGGTGTTTACCGACGCTGATTGGGCTGGAAACCTTGATGAACGGAAGAGCACAACTGGAGGAGCATTCTTTATGGGTGATAAACTTGTCACATGGATTAGCAAAAAGCAAGGATGCATCTCTCAGTCTACTGTAGAAGTAGAGTATGTTGTTGCTGCTACAAATTTCTCAAATATTGCATGGATCAAACAGTTGCTGGAAGGTATGCATATGAAGATATCAGAACCAGTAATTATCTATTATGATAACACTAGTGCAATAAACATTTCCAAGAATCCAGTCATGCATGCAAAGACTAAACACATTGCCATCAAGTATCATTATTTGAGAGAACAAGTTCAAGAAAAAGAGATGATACTTGAGTACGTGCAATCAAAAGAACAATTAGCTAATATCTTCACCAAGCCACTGCCCAAGGATACATTTGAGTACTTGAGAAAGAGACTAGGGGTCAAACTCTTGTCTACCAGTTAGTAATATGACTAAAGGCTGCATCAGCCTACATATTATCAGAATATTATTCATGTTGATGCAAGCAAAGAGATGAACTTCAAAGATACATCTATATATAGACATGTATATACCAGAACCGAGCACCAGAGCATATTGTTGTATTGCTGATGGATAAGGGAAATTCAAGGAATATATTATGGATGGAGAGAAAAGATTGTTTGACATGAATTTCAGATATCTATGAGATATTTTTTTGGCATTTTTGTCAAAGGGAGAGAGATTATCCATATTATCACATTATTCTAAAAAAGAGAGAAATATTATCCATTATTAGATTACTCCAATAGGGAGAGATTATATCCAAAGGGAGAGAAAGTTGTACAAAAGATTACACAAAGGGAGAGTTGCTGAAAAGAGAAAAAGACATCACAAAAGAGAGAACAGTCAAAGGAGATAAATTGATAAAAGAAGAGGAATCAACACATCAAAAGACAAAGAGCTACAAGAATCAAATCTAAGCTAAAACAAAGCTTACCAGAGATCAGACATTTATCAGTTATCAGAACAAAAAGATTGGTAGTTTGATGAATCTCAACTGTTGTATTTCATATTGTATTAGAAATAGTATAGTGCGATAATATAGTATATTGCCATCAATGCCAAAGGGAGAGATTGATGACATGTAACTGATTGAATGTTTGATAGTGTTAATTTGAAGATAATGCAAGGTATTAAATCAGTTAATAGTTTGTATTATCATTGATGTCAACTTGATATCATCTGTACGGTCATGTACATAATGCCAAAGACTTTAGAGAATCAATAGAACAAAGGTTATGCTTTCAAAAATGCATACTAGTCAAGTATTCACTAAGTGATAGATAACACCGACGGAGTGCACACCATCGGTAAAGGCAAAGAAGAAAAGTCATAGTGATACCTGATGAGCATAAGATAGTGTTGTCCGATGAAGCAAAAGCACAAGATGCCCAAATAGCTAAAAATAGAGTTGCCCAACGAGTAAAAATCAAATGATGCTTGACAGACAGAGATCCCAAAGCTAACTAGAGTCACACTGACAGAAATATCAGTTGTGACCAATGAATAACTACAGAGATGACTGACAGAACAGAGAGTTCAAAAAATGACAAAATATCTAGCTGGCAAGAGCTAAAGATAGACTTAACTAGTTGTTTTCTTTGTTTTATTCGACCAGAGTTAAGTGATTGATTTAAAGAAGATTTGTACAGTTGGCAAGAAGATAACTACAAGATAAATCAGGAGTTATGCTTTAAATCAAATTGGCTGGATTGTTTTTCATGCCAAGAATCAAAAATCAAGAAACAGTGAATATCATGTCTATATAAGAGACAAGCTTAATTCATTTTTGTATCACATGAAAAGGGGATTAAGGGGAGTGAATAGAAAGAGGATGTTGAAGAGAAACTAATGAAGAATAACTTCATACATTCCTGATCAATCAAGCTGAAGGAGAGCTAAGGAATTCTACAGACACCAATGAATACTAAAACACAACATTAGAGAGAAGAAAGTGTGGAGCACAAAGAATTGAATTGATACATTGATCAGAGAGGTAATGTACTTAAATAGATCTAAAAATGTGAAATTCAAAGTTGCATCATGAATAGGTCATAGTGTTTGAGTTTAAGCATTGAAGCATCAAGTCTCTTAATAGAGCAGGACTTAACTGTCTTCTATATATTGAGGTACATCCAAGGAGTGCCAAAAATGTTGATTCATGAAAGTAGCATTGGATTTGCCCGATACCTATTGACATTCTAAGAAGGAGGATGATTCAAGGATGGTAGCAATAGATGCCCAATACTAAGTGAAAACATGTATAAAATCCTCTAACAAGGTCGCACTTAACAGTGTGTTTGTAACCTTTAATAGGGTTGGCTCCTAAAAAGGCTCACTTCAGAAGAGTGAAAATTTGGGGTACCGGTCCTAGTGGTTTTTCCCTTAACAAGGTTTCCAAGTTAAAAATTTATGTGTTATGTGTGTATGATTCATTTCTTTATTGTTTTGTATCTGACATAGTTAACACTGGGTTGATCAGTATACTCTGCTTATTTACTGAGTCTCGGTAAATAGTTATACTGCTTATCAATAATCAAGGAGAATAAGAATAGACAAGGAAAACTGACAGACAGTTAAATCATTATAAGTATTTCATGGCATGAATCTTGTAGGGAAATAATAATCTAAGGTTTATTTGATTGGTGGTTAATGTTTGAAGGATAAAATTTTGAGGCCACTGATTCACCCCCCCTCTCAGTTATTACTAATAGATCCCATGATGTGTTTGTAGGGAACGATGTTTTTATGAAAAGCTTAATGAGATGACATTGTCGCTATTTAGGCCCAACATACATACAAGGTGGAATGTCATATGTGAACTAATCCTATCACACTAATTTCATTTCATATCATTGCTGTAATATTTTTCCTTTCATATATTTATTGTACTATATTCAAGGTACGCAACTTCAGTTAATTTTTTTAGCTAACAACTTTGTTTTTCTTAAAAGGTGGAATTTACAAGAAACAAATTAAAAGATCAACTCGTAAAATATTTAGAGGAGCTCTTTGGAAGTAAAATTTTTGACAGCACCAAAGTTCTTCAGAGAGCTTTCAAACATCTAAAGATTGTGAGGGACACATACAAAAGGAATCTAGTGAACAACCCAAAGTATGAGCGTCCTCCCGTGATTCTGGGAGAAGTAGTGGAAGGAATTCATTTTGGATGCAAAGGAGAAAGCACAAATTCAAAAAGGAATTACACCAGTAAATGACAATAGAAGGTATGCAATAGTATTAAGTTAAATGTAATTATGCACTAATTAGTGATCTTTATATTTATATAATCTAACATATTTCAAACTTTTCATAGATTGCAGGACACATCAAAGGCTACAAAGGCCAGACTAGAAAAGTATGGCCAACACAAACTGGGCTCTGGTGGTTATCTGAAACTTGAAGAAATAATTATAAGTAGCAGTAAATGAAATTTTGAATCAAATTTTGTATAAATTGCAAAAAAATTTGTTTAATCAAACAATACCTGCACAATTGACAATATTAAACCAAAAATACAGGGCTCAAAATTTAATGTAGCGCCCACAGAAGAAGACAGAAAGATTTAGTCGTGGCTGAACACCTACGCTAAGCTTCTTGTGGCCAAACCCAATAGTTTGCTGCATCGGTTCACACATAGGTTAGTAGGACAAATCAAAAAATATTTCAAATTGAATACTTGAGCGATAATCTATTTGATGTTTATTTCGAACATAAATTGACTATTTTGTTTTAAAAAGAAAATAATGATAACAATGCGCATGACATTGCAATGCAACCTTCTAATCATAGCATAGATACTCCACATGATGAAGACCCTGATGTGCATTGTAGTGATGGAGGTATTCATTTGCTATTGAAAATGAATTGTGTAATTATTAATACAATTTAACATCTTAAATTGAAATTGATGTAACCTTTCTTGTGTACATTTTAGAGCATGCAGAATGTTATGGTGAATGAGTGGAGGATAATCTGAATGTTCACCATATTCAATATGATGTGGCGCTGTCGAGTAAATAAAATCTCTGTTATGTTATTTTAATTATTTTTTTGATCAGTTGTTATGTTATTTCAATTAATGAAATAATTGTAACACTAATATAAAATGTTGTGAATTTAACCCATTTAGTTTTTATTGCAGCGGACCCCCCTTTGGTGCACCAATGTCCTGCTACACACAGGAGGAGGAATTTATTGAGATCACAAGAAGAAGAGGAGGGAAATGATGAAGATATTGATTCTCTACTTAGCCTTTACATTAAAAAATCACACAAAAAACCAAAAAATAAATGATTGCAATAAACCTTTTTGATAATGAAATAACGTTGTCTTAATGAATGTACTTTTGTGCTACTAAATATTGACAAATGACATTATGATGAATTTCCAATTGTTAATAAATTTTAGGTGTTATTGAATGTTATGTGATTATAATGATTGAATGTTATATTTTATAAATTGATGAATGAATGTTAGATGTTAATGGGGAATTTAGAGTGATGTTAGGGGGGGGGGGTGGGGCCAAATGAGCTTCCACCTTCACTTGGTTGGCCTTGCTAAGTAGAGAATATAAAACTATTCTGAAAACCAAGTGAAGATCAAGCTAAACCAATATAGATTCAATAGTCAAACACACCTACTAGTCCTATTCCACATGGATTCAATGGTCAAACACACCTACTAGTCCTATTCCAATGTCAATATGCAACTTTATGACTGTCCCTATCCTATTCAAGGATCTCCTATTTTACTATTTGTTGATCATTTCTTTGTTTGGAATTTTGTACAACATCTTTCAATGTCCTTCATGAGATCGACTAGAATTTCTATGCCAAAGGAACACTATTATTACTCCTTGTACATGATTTTACTCACTTTGATGTCTATTATCTCTACATAAATGCTTCTCTATTACATATATGCTGCTCTGATAATGAGATAGATATTTCCATTTTACATGTTGCTTATATTGTTTTCCATTTCACCTCAATTCCTTGACACCATTAAATTGCTCCAACATCTTCATGTTATGCAACTACTACTATTGTCACCAAGTAAAATGAACTAGTGTCACAAACTTGTATCTCCATTGTCTTATTTTCTTAGCCTTCACTCCATTAGGTTACTTTCTTCTTGGTTTTGAAGGGAATTCTCTCATCAACTTGATTTGTATCTCATTGAGAATATCATCTTGTTCTTATCATATTCTTGTCATTTGATATAGTTCACAACCATTTTCCTCAATTTTGTGTGTATAGGTTCATTAGAGGGAGAAGAAGTAGGGAAAATAGTTGGCTTCATCAAACTCTCTTTGGTTCTGATTTTTTACTACTCTTATTGTTGTGTATTGTATTTACTTTTTCTAGTATAGTATCTTTCTATATTTTTTGTTTTACCATATTTTAGTTAGTATTAAAGAGTTGTTCCTAGATTATGTGCCATGTCTATATAGGACAAACACACACTACACTAACATCATGCACCCATATTATTGTCTTCAACATGTGCTAGTTTTTAAGGCAATGAGCTGGTAGACTTCAAAATCAAATCCTGAGTAGAATCTCATGTGATATGTTTATGTTATTAAATATACAATTACTAGCTTGAGATTTTCTCAAAATTTATAATTGAATGCTACTAAATAATAGTGAATGTTTATACAACAATGTGTTCTAATAAAATGCCTTACGTGTCGAGTATTTTGATAAATTTTTCTAATTTCTCTTGTAGGTTTTGTTATATGATCGTAGTGTGGTGGCCAAAGGAACCTTGGGAACACTAGGCCTTCCATCTCAATGATTCAAAGATGACTGTTCAGGTTTAGAATTATTACCTTTATCAGGCAATAAGGCTAACAACAACTCTATCTGACAATGGAAACCTTTCCTAGCTGTGGGTGGACTATGATTGGAAAGGAATCTCCAGATTCTAGGCTGACTCCTATAAAAATTTGGCTATCACTTTACTAACCTGAATAACTTGATGGGAAAGGGGAGAAGGAATTGTAAAACTTAGAAAATAAAGGTGATACACCAATGACTGATTCAGAAATCAGAAAAGAAAAACAACAACTCCAGACCTAGTTCATAATGAATTTCAGATGATTGGAACACTTTTCATCATATAGGCTAATGAATTTGATAATTAGGTATTAACCACAAACTAATTGAACTCTTAGCAACATACACTTCTCAAATAAGGTTTGATTAATCAGACTTATCAATCTAGAAGGAACAGTGAAACATTCACATCCAAAATCAAAACCAGAATTATAAACACTTACTAAAGAAGATGGAAAGGAATGATAATCTAAACACAAAGATGAGCTATAATCTGGTATATTTCCTTCACAATTTCTACAAAAAATGGTTACAAAAGTGGCCTCAAAAACATCTAGGAACAATACATTCACTAAAATGCCCCCTTTTCAAAATCTGCAACCCTTAGAAAAGAAAATCTTCCTTCCTAAAAAGGCCTCCAAACCCTAATCTGGGAATGCTCATCTCCCCTCAAAAATGCTCAATCTGTGGCCATAAATCATGCTAGATATTTAGACCACATGTCATCAAAACAAAAAGCCCACCTTCCCCTAAATTTTGGCTTTATATAAGGAATAAATTCCTTTTACATCAAATTTAAGCCAAAATTTATTATTCTCTTTAATATAATTG
>JAGRRI010046866.1:0-10031 GCA_018584345.1 Thuja plicata | reverse complement strand
CTCTTAATCTCAATGGTCCATTTCATCTCATTTCTTATAAAAGGAGATCTCTCTCCTTCATTTTGATATCTTAGGTTTTGATGCTAATGTTATGCTGCAGGTTTTCTAGGTCACTTTGGAGCTTTTTGAAGATTTGGAGCATTCTTAGCTTTTGCATCTACATGTTATCATAGTTTCATTTCTTTCATTATCATGGCATTCTTAGCTTAGATTTCCTTTATGCTTTAGATTAATTCATCTAGCTTAACTAGGAGGCTTTGTAATACTTATTGTTTCATTTTCATAGCTTATATTTCATATTCATCTTAATCTAGCTTGCATTTCATTTCATTCTTGATTCTTGAGGATATTGGCATTCTTGCCCTTGTCTTCATTGAATCTCCCATTGCATGGTTTACTAGCAAGGTTATAGGCTTAATAGCTCTAGCTGAGAGCATTCTAAAAACCCTTGCACTCCATGCCTAGGGAGCTATGGATTGATTTTTGAGACCTCATTCTTGAGAAACCTTGAATGGAATGATTCATATAAGTGTGACAATATTTATGCACACAATAGCAAGGATATTTCTTCTTCACAAGAGATGTAAATGAAATGGAGATTTTTCTATTTGAAAAGAGTTGAATCTATGGAGGTTTCAAGATGAAATTTTTTTTAAGATTGCAGGGAAGGAAACTATAATATTGTTCTTCTCTTTCACTATTGGGTATTCTTCCATATATGAATGATTAAGTTCTTTTCTTTTAGGAATCAAAATGCAATATTCATGAAACTAAGGATTCAATCTTTTACAACATGATAATCTTGCAATCTACATTTCAACATCTTCAAGATGATAAATTTACTCAATACTTAGATGGTACACAACATATTTTCCTTTAATAAATCATTACATAAGAAGGAGATCTCTCCACATCTAGCTTGAGAAGCTTCAAAATTGAACATTACAACAATCAACAAAATAAATTTTAATACAAGAGTGACTATGCAACATTGAAGTTGCTTACACACAACTACCCCATATAGGGATTTATTTCAAGCTTCTTGCACCATTTTCATGACTTCAAAAACATGAAAATTTTATGAGGGAAACCATGGGAAGCTCACCTCCCAGCCAAGGTCTCAAGGAGGCCACCCCCAAGCTTGGAGAACAAAGGCTAAACAAGGTTTCACATCCAATTTATTACAACATTTTATAAGAACAAAAACAACAATATACTCCCAATCAAGGTCTCACAAATAAGTTTTACAAACCCATTGAAGTAGGGTGAAGGTGGGATTTTCCAAGGAGGAGAATGCCATTACAATTTCCAAATTTCTCCACAAGATTTTTTCTCCATGCCTCTCCAAGGCTACATTGACATTCCTTCCATATACACATTGGCTATTTCTATGCCAAAACATAATATTTCAACATGGCTTCATGGAGCCAATACTCCATGAAATTATCCCTCTTCTCCAAGAGAAGAGACTCTCACTACAATGGAGAGCCCAACTAACCCCTTCACCCAAGGCCACTTCTTCCCTTCCCAAAGGGTGAGTAATGCCTTAACTCCCATGAACAACATTCCCAATCCAAAGAAACAAAAGTTGATACAAAAATCCAAATGCATTCCCAACCCAACACATGACAACAAAATTTACATACTACAACACTAAACAAGATTACATACATGAATCCCATACAAGATTTCATATTTATAATACAATACATCCAAATTTTTTTGCAATAATTCAAGCACTCCATGGCAAGAGAAACCAACCGTCCAAATGTGTTATGGCAAAATAAAACTTGAGAAGAGCCCAAATCCTTATCTTTCCTCCTTCCAGAACCCTATTTGTCTCTAAAATTAGAGAGTGGGTGAACACCCACTAAGTCTCCCAAAATCCTCTAAAAAGGCCTCCAAAAGAGCACTCAAGAACTAGCAATAATGAGATATGACAACTACCCTTTTTAGTGTCCCCTCTTAATTATGAGTTTAGCAAGAAGTGTGGGACAAGTTAGATGCGTGAGACCATCTTTATTTTTTCCACTTTTGAAAAGTAGGCATTTTGGAGAGTCATAATAGTGACCTAGGTTTCTCCCATATGTAAAAACTAACCCTAACCCATGGTACCCCCTTAGGATTAACTAATTTTGGTCAAAAATACACTCTAGGGTCACTTTTAATCCCTCCACAGTACCCCTAAGGTTCAAATCTGAGTTCCAACATGATGGGATAACCTACAAGGCATCTATATGGAAGTGATTAATATAATATCCTATAAGGTTAAGTGATTCTTGCCCAAGCCCTAAATGACATGTCACTATCCACATGGACAACACAAGTGTCAAGTGACACCAACAAAATACACATCACATTCACAATGACATGTCCAAACAATACATAAATTTAAACTATTAGCACACATTTAAATTATATTTACAACAAGGTTTCAACACCTTATTGGATTAAACCTTGGCTTACTCAATTCACATGTGTTTAGCCCTGATTCTCTGAAAAATTCCATGGTTCCCATTACTGCACACTAAACTTTGATCATCAGTAGTCCAAGATGATAAAATTACATGTAATATATATATATGTTGAGTTTATAATTTGTAACATTAACTATAAGAAGAATTAAGCCCCTAATTGAAATTTTCATATACAAATGTTTAAAGCATAAGAATTTCTTAATCAACATGACATAACATCCATGAAATAGTCAATTCTAATCATGATTCAGTCTTCTCATCAATTTACTGATCTAAACATATATAATCCAAAATCAACCACCTGTTCTAGGTCTAATCCATATCAAAATGTAATCCACACAATATAATCATCATATAACATAATATCATGAGTCTCTGTCAGGATAAAAAAAAGTGTATCAATGTATCAAAACATAAAGTGTCAAAGTGTGATCAAGCAGTAAAGCTATGATGGGTTGGGGTGAGGCCTCACAGTACAGGTCTCTGAATGCCACCTCTCTAATAAGGCAGAAATCAGACCCCTATTGGTTGTGATCTTAGGCATATTGCATATCCATTGTAGGCCTAACTACCTCAGAATGTCTCTCTCACCCTCAGTAACCTGAAACTGAAGAATCAAACCTGATGGTCTTGACTCCTAGTACCACAGGATATTCCCATAATACTGCAAAACAGAGAAAGAAATGTATCAGTAACAAATTAGTCATTAATGCATGTCAAAAGAGAACAAATGCGGCATTATATAGACAAATGCGTAATTTTATGGTCTTTGCAGAACTATTTCATCATTTGCGGCATAAAACATGCAATTACGGTAATAAACATACCTACTGCGGCACACTTATCAATTTTGTAAGTAATCATCAATTGCGGCATTTGAACCGCAATTGCGGCAAAACCATAGTTGATTGTGGCATTCTTCTACAAATTCAAAAAAAAAAAATGTTGAATGCAATAAATATGCGCATTAATGACAAAGAGGACACGATCACTTACCAGACGTCCTGCGCCAGTTGGCCGATGAAAGGTATAAATGTGATCAGATACATGTACGACACGCAGAATGCCTACCATAGCTCACAAAAGACACGAAAAGTAGAGAAAAATAGACTAGAAACTCATCAGGATCATTAGAGCTCCAGAATGCAAATAAAAAATGAAGGGCTCTCCCAACTACTTATAGGGATTTTGAGAAACCCTAATTCCTCCAGGACTTCAAAATTTCCTTCCCGGTCCCCAAAATTTTCAAAACTGAACATCAGGGGCATAATAAAGCTTTTTTAAAATTAGTCAACTACCCAGATTCACAAATTGTAGTTTCAACAAATTAATGCTCATGTCGCGACTTTTCACTCAAATTTATTGAGGGGGCATAAATACACCTACTATCGTTGGGGTAAGCTGGGGCAAAATCAAAATTAGAGAATCTTTGACACACTGTGACAAGTCACATTGCATCAAAAAGGGGAAAATGTAAACACCCTAAAATGGATAGACTTGCGACTTGACATTAAAAACACTAATCTTCATCTATCAATTAATGGTTTTTTAATCATTAACTAATCATCTATTTTCTTCTAAATTCATTTCCCAAATCATCTAATCAAATTCCCAAAATTAATTAAATAATTAATTTTATTTAATTAATTAACCTTAATTGATTAATTACCATTAATTAATTAACCTTAATTGATTAATTATCATTAATTAATTATTTAAATTAAATTTCCTATAATTTAAATTGAAATATTTAAACTTACTAATTAAATTATTCCAATTAAATTAATTTAATTTCATCAATAAAGCAATTCTAAATAAAAAAGAATTCAATTATCTCACATGTTGAAATTTTTAATTAAATAAATGAAATAAATATTCATTTATCTGCAAAGAGATAACTCCAATCAGATCACATGGGTTACTCCACCCATCTCTCCAATTCAAATGGGTAACTCCACCCATCTCTCTAGTTTACATGGGTAACTCCACCCACCTCTTCAGCTCTGAAAGGTAACTCACAATTAGCTCTTCAGGCAACGAAACTCTATCTCCTCTTTACCAATTAAAGAGGTGGAGTTTACTGATGGCTTCTCCAGTTCCCTTTGATCTCAACCATTCATCTCCCTATCTCTGATATTGATCTCAACCATTCATATCATCCCCAATTATTATATAATAAACCCTTCATAACTATTTGAAGGATCCAGGATTTCAAGCTCTCGTGCATCATTACTCCATCAGTTTGGTTCTATAATTTAAGCCATCTTGTGATCACACACCCACTTCAATTATCAAATTCTTGACACTTCTCAAGTCATAGATGCTACCCACACCAATATTGAGCATCAAAAACAATGTTGCAGAAGGAGTAGAGAGAGACAATAGGAGATTCAAGCACTTTGGGATTTGCATTCATTTATTTTCCTTTCTTTTCTTGTACATTTTATTGGTTACATTTTAAGTATTCATTATTGGTAGCTTTGTGTATTTGATTTCTATCATTTCAAACAAGTGCTAATAACCCTCGCCTTTGGAAAGCTTGGGAACCATGAATCATGAAAGGAGGCATACAGACACATAGCTTCCCTATGACCATGCTGACCACAAGTAAAACACAGCCCCACTATGTAACCATGTCCTATCAAAGGTGCACTCAACTGCTGAAAAATCCCTCTACTAACACTCGGATGAACACTCTGGGATGGATGACTAGGCTGAGGATGGCTATTATAGTTCCAATTGTGACCCCTACCTCCTAAGGTACCTAAACCATGGTCACTCTATTGGCCCTGAGTATAATATTGTCTACCACGCTATTGATGACCTATCCTTGGAGGTTTCAAATGTACCTGAGAAGATCCTACAAGCTATACAAGTGTACTATGTGCAACTAATACAGATGGATTTACACTATGAGTATGTGCAACTGATCGACTACCAAGACCCCTAACAATGTTTTTATCAGATAACCTCTCCTTCTCATAGGCAAATGCAAGTGTCCTAGGCTGGTGCATACAAACATCTCCAGCAGTACGACAATTAAGGCCCAGAGAAAAGTGTTCTACTAACATAAGCTCATCATGGTGATACCTAGAATATTGCCTCAGTTCAAAGAACCTAAACTTGTATTGATCTAGTTTCATAGTCCCCTATTGAATATTGTGAAACTTGTCAACACGTGATTCTCTACACTGATTCAAAAGTAACCACTCATCAAAGATCTCCCATGAGACCATCGCAATACTTAATTAGAGCTTCTACTCCTTTATGTGCCACCAAGTAGATGAAAAGTTCCTAAGGTGCATGATGTCACACCAAGCTCTAGTTTTTATTGCATATGGATGCATAGAGAAGCAATATCCAAAATCTAATATCCAAGTCTCAACCTCATTTCCACTATAAGTACCTTCAAAGAAAGGTGTCTGACACCTCATAATCTATCTCATGTTCCTTGCATGGATAGAATCCTTGTCCACCACTTCCCTATCTCACTCATTTCTACCACCAAGTGGAGTATGATAATTCTCACACTCTCTCCTCTCCTCATGCTATCCATGGTCAGATAGATGTGATTTCCCATAGTTAGACCCTTTCTGATGAGGTCCCAACCAAGTAATAAGTTCTTGCAGTAACTAAACCAACTAGGGACTCCTATCATTACCAACATGACCCTGTCTATGTTCCTCATGATGTTCCTCGTGCTTCTCTTCTTCTCTATTCTCCTCCAAAATATGTTCTTCCTCATGGTTTTCCTCTTTGTGGTCATCTTGATAGGCATTATGTCGACCACCACCATTTCTAGGAGGCATCTTTAGAGAAAACCCAAAACATGGATCAAGATCACATAAAACAAACAAAACCAGGCATACTAAGGCAATAGAAAGAAATGGTACCACCAATAGATAGTACAACCACACACCACTCACACTAAACATAATGGAATAATAACACAGAGATCTCAGTATATGGACATGGGCTTTGATACCAGATGTAATCCCCACCAATGAACCCTCAAAACATAAGGCCAAATGAGTGCTTAATTTTTTTTTAAAAGGTTAAAGGTACACATTAACCATACAAGTGCATCTAATAACCATATTATAATAACCAAATAGAAATAGAAGTAAAACCATTGCATAAACATTCACAAGTGGAAGACTCAACAACCTTCCAAGGGTTCCAAGACACCCAAGCACAAGAAATAATGGACAAACACATTCAAGGAACCTTGTGGTAGTCTTGACTGAGTCCAAGAACCTCACGGGATGAGACCAGACCAATGTCCACAGTTGCTAACTGAGGATACAACTCATCCTCAAAGAAAAATAATGCTAGGCTCATTTTAAAATCCAAATTGAAAAGTGAGAGTAACAAGTAAATAGATGAGAAAGGTCTCGTAAGCATGGGGAAAGAAATTATGGATTCATATTTTGCACTACCACAAGGGAACATCTCTCTCTGCAAAAAATACGTCGGATCAGTCTTAGAAAAAAATGCGCAGTAGTAGGTTTAGACACTTATAGCTTGAACATATGCACATAATGAACAAATGCGCAACAAGAAAGGAAAAATACATAGAAATAATAAAAACACATGTGTAGAAAAATGAACAAATGCACAACTTTCTTGTAAAAGTCTAAACTAGAAAATACAAGTATAATGGCTCCAATGCACAACTAAAATGAGTACAACTCCACATTGGGGAGTATCAAAAGGCATGAACAGAGGCCATACACACTCGACATCATGAAATGAACTAAAATCAAATCAAACTAAGAATCTAGGTCAAGTTTAAGAATGAAACATGAAATGACAAGAAGGGATACAAAAGAGCAAATCATGCTCAATAAATCCATCACTAAAACTCATCCACTATCTGTTCACTAGCCCCCAACAGTGGTGTAGTGAAATTCCACCCTACCACATGGAAACCTTAGGCCACCCCAACATGCTCATGGAGATAGTATCCTGACCACACAAGATAAGAAATCACACCAAAATGGTATACACTCATTCCAAGTAGCTGTATAAAATCTGGGAACAATACAAAGATCTAATACAAGGATTCAATACTAGTAGGTCAGGGTCACTACTCAAGCTAGACAGGGTAGGATGTCAAGACTCAAGAATGGAGTGTCATCACACAGCTTGTATAGGCCCATGTCTCTTCAAGCAATCCTTGTGTCATCAAGGAATATTTACTATTCTGACACATGTCTCTCAAATAGACAGTTGATGCTATGCTAGATTGACATTCGTATATGGTTCATGTCTATCTCGGCTCATGTCTCTCAAACAAACAACTGATGGATAAAACATTTCTCTTATAATTGTATATTTTGTCCCATTCATTTTAAGGTTATCACTTATTAAGACAAATCAACCAAGGGATACCCTAGGACCACTTTGTGTCCCAACCCACCTTGGTGAGCCACTCCATCCCACTACTCTACTCCTACCAATCAAACACAATGATGCATAAAATACTCCTAAACCTCAATCAAAGAGTGACATAAAAGAAATTGCACATGGCTCATTGGTCTCAACCAAGGATACGAGTACCAATATAATCCCATCATGGTACACACAAAGTGATGGTGATGTAGTCACAAACACCATCATCACACATTCCAATGCGATCAAAATCAAGCATGGAGAACAATTCCACCAAAAGGAAAGACAATCACACATTCTCATGGCACACTCGACTAGGCACTTGGTCAGGAGTATATATTCATTGATCACAAATCCAAAAATCAACAATATAAAACCATACAATGGTTGGAAACTTGGTGGACAATACACTCCAATATTTAGATTAACCTGAACAAACTAAACAACAAAACTGGGTGGCATGCAAAATGAGGTGACCCCAAAATTTACCGAAAATCAAACTTCTCATAAATCTACAAAATGAAAACCCAATTTCCCATAGGCACCCAAAAAAACATAAATGCAATAAAAACTCATTTCCTGAGACTTATAGAAATTTGAGTAGCATAACAGTAAAATAACCAATAACAAAAACTTCAATTACTCCTAGTGAGTAAACCGGACATCTAAAAGTTATAATAATGTGGGAGAGTACTAACTCTCAGCCCACGAGACAAAAGAAAACAAGAAACAAATCAAACTATAGAGAAATGAATAAAATAATGAAGGCCCTAACCCATAACCAGAGGAGAAACCTAAAAGGAGGAATAAATAAATTTCCTCGCTGAATCCAAAATTCATTCCACACAAACGGAGGCATTTGCGACATGATTCAAATGGGTCGCTACCCACCAAGATCTGATGACCTAATGAGACACAATGAACAACAGAGAAAATTTATCCAATTAAGTTTGGAGAAAAATCCCAATTTTATAAAAAAACTAACAAAGGAGAAGTCCTTTCAAAAGAACTCACTTTTCAACATATATAGTACTTTTAAAAAGTGACTTTAAAAAAAATAGATTATTTAAATTATTTAAATAATATAATAACATTTCCCCAACATAATAAAATCAATTCTAGATAATTGGAATCCAACTATGGCCAATCAACCGGTCAATAAAATCATATTTAAATTCCTCCAAAGCATTAAACTCAACATTTAATTAAATCATTTGCAACAACTATGGGAACTTCTAAATGCATAGACAATCACTGGTCTATCATGAATGCATAATGAATCTAGAATTACCAATATGTACTAGAGGGAAAATATACTACTCACAGATACGACATCCTTACATGGACAAAATTGGATCAACATGAAAGGTTATTAATACTATCTCCTGTGCCACTATAGAGGATATAGACACACTCAAATCCTACAATTTAGGAGGAATGTGTCTGGTACCTATTTATTAAAACACACAAACATTGTGTTTACCTTCTCACAATCAAATAGTTGAAGAAAAATATATAATAATTAAATAGCAAAGGAGGACAAAACCTTTATGTGGACCTCATAAAGGGGGTAACTACAACATCCTGACACTTTGTACAAACACACGAAGCATAATACATATCAATTGCATGAGAGAATAGTGAACATTAATTCATTTAAATAACCATTGAATCTACATTTATGCATTAAATTTAAGCATTAAATAATTAATAATGACAACATGACCATATATCAATGGAAGTAATTACCGAAATATCTAACAACATATGGTGAAAGCAGATATAATCATAATGTTAGGATGAAGTAATATTGATAGGGGGGTGAATCAGTATTACAACACTTTAAACATGAACTTAATAAATTCTAACTTAACCATATAATTACTAAAATGAAAATAACATAAGCACACAACCCATAACTCATAACAACATGAATTTTTATCGAGTAAACCCTGGCCAAGGGAAAACCCCATTGGAGATGATACCCATAAATATGCACTAAAATTATAGTGTCCTCATTAGGATACCTAGCCATGTTAGTAGCTGAATATTACATTATTACATTTCCCTGTTAGGGGAATACAAAACCTTGTTAAAGGTATACTAAGCACACTTCTCTTACAATCATAAATACTTCTGTTATAATAAATTCTCAGTAGT
>JAGRRI010046840.1:0-12180 GCA_018584345.1 Thuja plicata | reverse complement strand
ATCCTTCAAGGTCATTAAACTCCACATCGATGAGACAAGATGATATCTCAATCATAACTTGTGTGTGATCTTTTCTTTCTCTTATTTCCTCAATTTTCATAGGCCCAAATGGTGGTGGTGAATACTCATTGTCAAGATAGTATAATGCATACTCTCCAATCCTAGATAAGTGAAACCTCATTCTATTTTTCCATGTAGAGAAGTTATCCTTATTCAACTTTGGTGCCTCCCTCTTCTACATCTTCAGATATTTAACTCATTACTTTTAAAATTTTCTCTTAGAGTACTAGCTCTAATACCAATTGTTGGTCTATTGAGAGGAGGGTGAATCAGATAACTATTATCATTTAAACTTTAAAACTTAACTCTGATTCAGGTCAGTAGGATAAACAACAACAACAACTAAATCACCAAATAACTTCAATATAACAATTAGCAACTTGCATAAAAAATAAATATCATTCATATAAACTATTCAACACACATAACACCAGATTTAACGAGGAAAACCAATTTGGGAAAAACCTCTATGGGAAATATCACCCAAAAAATGAAAATACTCTTCCGAAGTATGCTCGGTTAAAAGACAATCCTGTTAAAGATTACAATACATATTGTTATATGTGACCCTGCTAGGGAATTTACCTTAGACCTATTAATATTTTCACCCTTTTAGGAGTAGCATGGTTAGAGGAATTTGAACACTCTTTTAGAATGTCACCTTTCAAAAGGATTTTACAATAAGACTATTAAGTCCACTCGGTTAAGAGATTTGCTGCTACTAATGTTAATAAGAAATAATATAAAATTGATCTGTTAAACTGCAACTACCTCTTGCTTAATCATATCCATTATGCATCCTATGACCACTAGCATCAATATTTCATATGTTTCTTCTCTAGACTCATATTTACACCTCTTTTCTCTTCACTACTCGCTTAGTAGTGCTTCAACACTTCAACTTGCCAGCCTCCTTTTCCTTCAAATTCATCCTTTAAATAGATTGTGTTTTTGCCTCTTAATCCTTGATTAGGTTTTCCTTCAATCACTCTCAGTTGTTAGATCAAATTTTTTAACTTATTCAATGAATTTGAAACTCAGTGAACCACTTTAGGATCTTCTTGGAACTTGCACTTTTCTTGGAAATACAACCATTAGTTTTGCTTCTTAATTTGTACCATAGATCTTCACATTGAATTTTACTGACCGTATATCTCTCCAACTAACTCTTCCTCATCCTTGGAATCTTGCAGATCACTGTAGCTTTGTAATAAATATGTTCTTATCCTCATTTACAACAATAGTTCCAAGCAGTAACATGAACTCTCAACTCGGTAACTAACATGCACTACTCGGTGCCTTGGCTTTCTTGGTGACTTGACTGAATTACACAACCCTTTACCGACATACTTATTTTTCTTAGTAACGTAACTAATTTAGCATACCAACTTGACCAATCTTCTTTACCAACTTGATAAAGTAGAAAAAACATCATCTCAATAGTAACTTATCATTGTCTGATCTTTATTAACTTGCCCAATCAAATCAACTCCGAAAGATATGGCAATTCAATATGAACCAGAAATCAATTTCTTGACATCAATGACAAAATAAAAATTGATCTAATCATTCTACAATCTTGTATACCTCTGATATCCATCTTCATCATCATCTCCATTAGTTGAGTAACAAACTTTCCCAAATTAAATCAAATCTATTCCAATTTTTTGGAATTTGATTACATAAAATTAACCGGCAATAAAATTAAATACCCAAAATAATTAAAGTCAAAGTTTAATTATAAATCATCTGTGACAGCTGTGAGAACTTTAAATGCACAAACACATCATGGGTCTCTCACAAGTGCATATGAAATCTGAATTTACCAACATGTATCAAAGGGATAATATAATGATAGGGATATGTCATCCATATAGGGACAACATTGGTTTAGTATGAAAGGCCAAAGCTACTATCTCCTATGCCACTTCCGAAGATATAGACACACTCAAATCCTATAGCTCAGGCATAATGTGTTTGATACATGTTTAATTAAACAAGCAAACATCAAGTGCATATGTTCATGATATAGATAGCCGAAGCACATAAATTACATGATAACAAACAATGAAGGAGAGTGATACATCGTGTAGATGTCATGAATGAGTGACTACAACTTCATCTCACTTTGTATCAGCATAAAGGGAATAATTCATTTTGATTGTGTGGTAAAGCAGTAAACATTATATCATTAAATTAAGATTGCGTTTAAATTTAAAGTATTTAAATAAATCACTTTACGACAATTTGAACGTAAATTAATTAAAATAACCAACTGATATATCTAAAAACATAATAGGAACAATATATAAAAAAAATCTATGATAATCATCATAACATATTACCCCATAGCATCATCATGCAGATATGATCAAAATGCTAACAACAACATATTCTAACATATAAATCAACAATGTTGCAGTAACAGAAATAAGGTATAGTAATCAAATGCATCACATCACATGGGTACTCATAAAATAACATTTTGATACAATCATAATATTGTAGCCATTGGCACAAACCTCAGTGACACCATCAAATTAAATCAAAATCCAAACAAGATAGATACCAATCATAACCACAACATCAATCTTGACATGGACACAAGAATCAATTGCACTAGGTGCATCTCACAATACCAACATAAAACTATAACACGAGAATAGTCACCGCATCGCAATATTAGCTCAACCAATTATATGGGAGAAAAAATAATCATCTCAAAGCCAAAGCAAATCATCTCAAAACAAATGTACAACCAGTCATAGCAAATGGTTCTCACTACCATGCATAAGGGCATAAACAACTTTTCAATGCAACAACATAAATAAGATCAACCCGAAGGTACAAGCCCCACACGGGTCCATCATGATCAACAATATAAGAATTGAAAATTCAAAGGTGCATCCATTAGAATTTCATGCAAATTTTTTTGGAATTAATGGGAAGTAGTACTAAGAGGGGAGGGGTGAATCAGTACCTCTAAAACTTTTAACACCTTTCTTGATTTATAAGTAATCATACATTACTGTATTACCAACCATTACTGTTGTTCTTTATTATGTATGTTTTGTTCTTTCATAATCTTTAATGGTTTACAATATTCATAGAAATATTCATGAAAATGATAAACACATAACACAAGATATGATATTGCAGAAAACTCCTGTTAGGAAGTAAAAACTGCGGTGGGGATGACACCTACAAAACTTCACTATCTGCAGAATGGAAGGGAGCCGATTAAGGCTTACAATTTGATCACTTATGATGATCTACCCTATTAGGAGTATTAAGGTGGAGAACTATTAAGATCTACTCTATTAAGAGATTTAGCAACACTGATTTAAGTGTCCACTCAATTATGAGATTTTACAATAGGACGGTTAAGCCCACCTTTCTTGAAAGGATTTCATTAGTGTACTACACTTGTTAGAATGAGTTCAAATGTTGAACTGACTAAATACAATCTATAATTTATGATTACAGATCCATTAAAGCTCTCAGAAGTATAATATCACCTTAAGTGATTGATGAATACCTTTTCTTTGCTTGTTGGTAGCCTCTGTTATGTTCTTGAAACTGACTTGATTCTTTTTCTGTCCTTCTACATAAATTATCTGTCTGGTCTCCAGTTTCTCTACATGGCTACTATCTTCATTTAACAACAACTATTCTCAATGGATTGAGCACCTATTTATACAAGTATTTGACCTATCTTGGAATTCACGCATTACAATGTTAACTGTTAGATCCAAGGTTTACAACATGACCTCGATCTTTAGTTTGTATGTTTTAAAATAATAAAACTAATTAAAATAATAGTAAATACATTTCTTCCTCCACACATAATGGATTTAAAAGAAAATCAAGAAGCTATAAATACAACTTTAGCGATTTATCTGATGTGGAAAGTCAGATCCACTTTTTGCAGGATGTAACTGACTGTCAGTTCTTGGTCATCCGTTTGAACTTGAAGTCTGTTGGCGTTCCTTTGTTGAACTGTTCGTCGGGTTCCCTTTGTCTGTCAGGTTCCTCTCTTTGCTTGTTCCATCGGATTGCACTGTTGTTACTCGTCAAGTTTCCTTTACCTTTTTGTCATTGGATAACACTTAAATCAGTGTTTGTCAGGTAACCTTGTCATCGAGTAGTGCAGTGCCTTGTCTATCAGTGTTGTGTAAGCTGATGGTGCAGATCATGTTTTTCTTTAAGTATACTAATGGAAAAATATAATGCCTTAAATCTCCTCCTTTGACATTAGTATCGAAAACTGATATGTGCATAATACTAAAATGTTTAGTATGTACACCATGTCTGTATCCTTGTCATCATATGGCTCCCCCCGACTGTATGCATCGGTATAGTGTATGTATATGTACATGTATACTATTAATTCTCTATATGTACATTATTTCCCCTTTCTTTTACTACACATATGATTTCCTCCTTTTAACTGAGGCGAATGAACATATCAAATTCCCCCTTTTTTTGATACTGATGACTAAAATGTACAACTTATAATATGCCAAAATTGTGACAAAAATGTGCAACTTACAATGTGTCAAATATGTTAGAATGGGTTGTTTTGATATCTTCAAGAATTTTCTCCCATTTTTCTTTCAGCTGTTCTAGTGCCATGTGTTGTAGCTCTAGCCTTGCGTGCATATCATAAATGTTGTCTAGGACAAACATTTCTAGGGTGGCAATTAGTGTATTTTCCTGTGTCATATTTTGTTGCAGGAGTGTAAGTGTCGGTAAGGGCTTAGCTTGGAGCTCATTAACCTCATCTCTGTACTTCATCTCTACAAACTGTATGTCCTATCTCTATTTTGTAGCCTATGTGATTTGTTCATTGTGCAATTTAAGTGCTTCTTCAGTGTTGGTGAGACTTTGTGCACTAGACTTAAGATCAACATCTATTTTTTCTATCTTGTCGGTATACTCCTGAGTGAGTTGATCTAAAGTGCACAATTTCTATATTAAGGTAACAACTTCTGATATAATTGGATCAATTATACTTACCAATTCAGATAGCTTGACCTTTTTCAGTGCCACTTCCTGGCTTATTTTCTCGGCTAGCTTGAACTCATACTTTTGTTCAAGTATCTCTTCCATAACCTTCTCAGCATCAATGTTTTGAGATGTTATTACATCTATGAGTATGACCAGTTGATCAAGCATTGGAGCTCTTTTATCAATATCTATATCAGGTACAATTTGTTGAAGTATTCCTCTTGCTACTTCTAGTACGTTGGCCTCTTTTGCTACTCTCTTCAGTTTGTATTGAATAGCTTTTCTCTCACAAAGCTTAGCATACTTTTTCAATGCAGTTGGATCTAATGTTCTTGGATCACAAACTAGAATCTCAATGATTTCATCCAGAGTTACTGGATTCTTATTCTTTCCTTTCTTCTTCTTTGATATTTGAGGGGCTGTAGATGTATGAACTACCATAGCTAGTTCATTATTTCTCTCTAAATTACTTGGTGAAGGCTTTGTAGAAGATGCTTCTTGTGTCTTATACTTAGGTGGCACCTGTCGGTTATGTGAAGATGTATCTTCATTAACTTTGGGTGTTTCTACAGAATGTGCTTCTGATTTCTTCTCCAGCTCATCCTTCTTTTCTTCTTCACCTTTCTCTATTGGTTTGTCCCCTGTTTCCTTTTGAATTTCCTTCTTATTCTGATCAGTAGAAGTATCTTTCTGATTACCATTTTTATCTTTCTTTGCAGTTGTATTAGTGGTTTCTTTAGCTTCTCCATCACCCTTTTTGCTCGGGTGTGCTTGTTTCCTTTTCATTAGATCCATCATTGCCCTCTAGTATGTTTATTTCCTTCATTAAGATAGGCATGTTACTTTGAGTTGTAGCTTGGGATTTTTCAATAGTGGTGTCCTACTTGTTGGTTTGAGCCTTGTCAGCAGTGACATCCTCATCTTTTTGTGTCTCTTTTGAAGGGTCTAGTTCTTTTGAGTCCAAGACTGAAGTGTCTTGTATTGTCTCATCAGCAATATCAGTTATCGTATGATCTGATGTCTTCAAGCTTTGTTACTATTCTTGATCCTTAAGTGTGATAAATATGACATCATCTTTCTTCTTTGGATCTTTTTCAGAGTCATAGTTAGTGATATCTTTGATAATATCATCCATGACTATGTCTATGTTAATAGGCTCATTATCACTTTCTGTATTGTCCAGAGCAATATGCTGAGGACTTGCATTTTCTGTCTCCTCTTTGTGAGGTGTTTTGGTGAGAAGTAGTTGATTCTCACCACTTTTTGACTCTTCCGGTAGATCCAGGAGTTGTCTCCATTTAGTTTCCGTCATAGTATCCAGATCAATGAATTTTTTTTCTAGCACTTTGTACGCTCTTATCTTTGCAACAAATTTTCTTGAGTTCTTTTTAAGTATTTATTTGATCTCTTCAACTTTAGATTCAGGAGGCATTAGTCTCACAAGTACCCTTTCCTTTGCTTCTCTCTCTATTTGTAGGGCATATGACCATTGTTGGTATATCCTTTTACCTAGCTCGTTAGGTATTTGATTGGAAAATTCTGCAGGTGCATATTGTAATCACCTAAAAATGGTCACCTAAACCCTAGACCCCCAATCTCAACAATTAATCAGGAAACCCTAATCTTGATTATCCTAAGTCCTAAATCAAATAGGAAATTCAACAATTTGAACTTATCTGACCTAAATCCTAGGTCCCAATCGATCATCTTGATTAATTAATTAATTCCTAAAATCACATTACATTGGCAAATAAACTTTATGTTAATTATTTAATTGATATTCTGATATATTAATTAAATAAAAATTACAAAATTGTCAATTAAATCAAAAAGAAATTAAATTAATTATAAAAACATAAATGTGCATCCAAAATCAATTAATTTATTAAAAATGCATATGACATCATCAAATTTAGTTAACTGATTTATCATTTTGGAAACAATCCAGTTCCACTCAGTTAATTGATTCTCTATTGTTTATTATTTTGGAAACATTTCAGTTAACTCTAAACTGAATATGGAAGTTTCCAAAACAACTGATTAGTTAGTTCAGTCAACTAACTCTCTCAACCAATCAAATCACTTGCACATGGATTGTGCTTCTTCAATCAAATCTGAGCCACTCTTTTTGTTCGATCTCGACTGTCGATTCGAGAGAGATTTCTATAAAAGATAAACTCTTTTCCTTCACAAAGGATCCTAACTTTTGATTTAAATTTATTATACTGCATTTTCATCTTAAATTTCTTGCATTCTTAGCATTTATTTAGCTTTTATTGTTGTTTATTACTTTCAAAGCATGCAAATCAATCTAATTTAAGAACACTATTTTGAACTTAAAATTGAATCTCTCATATTTCAATTTGGTGTTCTAATAATCAAATCTAATTAGCTTCGAATTAACAACAATTTGTATTTGCATTTTGCATATAGTTAATCAATCATTTAGCTCAATCATCTAGATTAAATCCTTCATTTAGGTTAGTGTGTAGTCATTGATCTTGCAATGATCTAAGAGCAAGCTCATACTCCTGCCTTCTAAAAGGCAACAGGTCGACTCTTTCAGACATGTAGGATGAATAAATCCATATTCATTCCTATATGCAACTAAATTATAATGACTATGTTGAAGTGTACTGCTAAGTGAGAAGGCCACTTTTAGCACGCACATTTCTAGCGCCCACCGTTGGGCCAAAAATCAATTTCAGGCCTCATTATTAAATTCTATTTTTAATCTCATTTTCTATTCATTTTGAGTTGAATCTGAATCCACCATTGCGTCTGGGTCATCATTTCAGTTAGAAACGACTATAAATATGCCCATGTTCGGAAAAAATTGAATCTGTCGCAATTGGTTTTTGCAAATAGAGGCTGCACGACCTTCTGCACGCATATCAAGAAAAAAATTCACGCATATCAAGGGAAATTTTTTCTAAAAATATGTGTTATGGTTTAAATTATAACCTCTATGTTTTCATCTACTATGTTGTGCATTATTAATGTTAGTACTTTAAACTTAACGAACCAAACCGCACTGCCAAATCCCTCACTTTACTAAAGTCTGGTTTGTGTTTGGTTATATAAACGTTTGTGCAACATAGCATGGTGCATGTGGGATTAAAATCCCCCACTGCACAACTCGCGCACAGTCTCCCTCCACTCTTCTCATCACTGCTTCACCACCGCTGCCTCTCCACTAAACTCCATCCTTCCCACGCTTCAACTCCCTCCGTCCGATACTCCTCTTCACCCCACCACCAACCTCCCAACCCGCCACTTCCTCCCTCCCACGCAACCCTTGTAATAAACTACCTCTTGCTAGCACAACCTTCAAAGCTCCACTCCACCCCCGCTACTTTACTTCCTACGCGGCTCAAACAACACCTTACCTCCCCCCACTCACTGCTACACTTACTTCCTGTGCCAACCCTCCCTCCGAGTGCTATCTTCACCTCCCAAAACACTTCCTCTACACCTCCCACAATGCTTCCTCTATGATTCATAGTGCCTCCCCACATCTTCTAAACCCAATCCCCTGCAGTCTATAGTCTTGTGCCGCTTCTTCTTACTCCTCACCACCCAGCACCTCCCACTGCTCAACCAATCCTCCACTGCAGTCCTCTCCTCCACTTATACCACACCAATCCCTCTGCCTCCCTTGATTTTGTAATGCCAAACTAGGATTGCAAACTATTTCCTGGCTTTATTTCAATGTACATAACCAACTGATATCCTCGCATGATTTTCAATTTATCTCTTATGAAAATTACAAGTGATCAACAACATTAAATACATTATGTTGAGATTTATGCTAAAATGTTTACAATATTCTTATATTACCTCTCCCTCTGGCATGTTCTGGTTTGAGTATGTTTATATTTGCAAGTGCTTGTGTTGTGATTTATAACTATTTGTGCAAGTCATAGATTTGGTTTTGGGTGTATGTTGTTTGGAAAATTTGATAATAATCAGCCACCACCAATCCTCTCTGCACTGACGATTAAAATTGATGACCATCATACTATCAAATTGCAGGGTTATTGGCTTTTTGTGACAACCACGGGACCATCAAATTTAATCTCGCAGATTGATGACATCAGTAGGATTTTAAAATTTTTGCATTCGCCATATGCATTTTTAAAATTGTAGTCTATTTTCAAATGATCAAATCTTGCTCATTCTGAGTCCTTTTTAAGAGTATTTTTTTTTATTTGGGCTAGAATTTTGTAAGGATCACTATGGTGAAGTTATTTTCTAGTTTTTATTGATGGATTTGTCATTAATTTCACTTTTTGATGACTATACTTGCCTAATCCATTGTTTTGCAGCTTCTAGAGCCTCATATGGGCTCATACAATCACCTTTTTCAGTGCAATTTTTTTGAAACTGCATGATTTTCTGTGTACTTTATGAATATGTGACCTATTTTTTGATTTTCAGATTTTGATAATGTGGACAAATCTTTGGCTTTAATGTTCATGTGATTATCTTTTGCATACAGACTAACAGTGGCTTGGAGAACGTTATTCAAGAAGAATAAAATACAAACTACTCACAAATTGGTTTTGCAGGTTGCCTTTGATCGATAGAACGCAAAACATCATGCTTGCATCTTGTTTTTCATTTCTTAAAATAGGAACCCACATGCAAGACTTCTTAAAATGAACATATGTTTGTTGTTTTAGGAATGACTATAATGTCAGGAAACTATGTTCTCGCCCTTTTGGGATGATCAAAAATATAGAAACACTATTGTCATTTTCTTATTCTTCTTGAAGTGTCTTTTAGTTTTGTAAACCCAAGGAATTGCATGGATGTATCCTCTCCCCTCGCTTTCACAGATCTTGGGTGAAAGAGAAATCCATACAAATAATTTAGCGTGGCTACCTCCCGAGTGCTTTAACAGACTGGTGAGAGTGGATTGCCTAATCGGTAACAGGATAAAGCCAAGCCCTTCCAAATTGGTATACAAAAAAAACCATTGTGATTAGTCTCACAATGGATAGGTGTGAATTCATTGTGGCAACCAAAATCTCCTCTAGTACCCTAGTGGTGCGTTAAAGTACCTACATTGTTAAGGTGAAAACCTTGCTTTGAAAGGATTGGGAGAGGCCCCTTAATTGGGAAAATGACTTGATCACAACCACCTGAACGGATTCCCTTACTACAAAATTTGTTCTAGTATCTAAAATCCCTCTATCTATTGGCGCGGAAGGTCAGAGACCAACTAAGACGTCCCACTTTCACAGCTCTTAGTAGAGACAATGGTCCCTTGGGAAGTGATTACCCTTGGGATTCGAAGCTTAGTGTGCCTGAGAATTGAGTGCACTGTAAGGAGGAGCTCGTGCCTCCAAGCTTCTAAGTTGTCCGTTATGAGTAGGCATGGCTAAACTTTGGTTCAAGTGGGAATTCAATAGATATTTCCCTAGCTATCCTAGGATTGTGGTGTGTCTGTTATTTTTTTTACAACAAACAATCTTCTTGATGTGTCTAGTGTGAGTGTTCACTGAAACAACAACAATCAAACAATCTGGAAAACTGTACACTTTCAGTACTTGTCTGTCATATCTCATCAAAATATCAAAACAAACATCAAACCAATCAACGATTCAAAATCTGCACTTCTAGGTCTTAGCTATCAACTCTTGTTCGAGTTTCTGCATCTGCTATCAAAACGCTGAGAATCTATCAACTTGCTATCCAATTCTGTATTCTGCTGTGAAGGTTCTATCCAAATTTTCATGAATCTGTGTTCTCATCAACTTCATCACTAGTTTGTCTTTGACTGCAATCTATTGATAGTTTGACTCATTGCTATTTTGAAATAAAATTTTGTTGTGCTAGTCCAAGTGACTTGTTATCTTATCATCTTTGTCTGCGCTGTCCTTATCCTAAGTTGCAAGATCAAGTTCATTAACCTTGACTCAAGATCGGAGTCGTTACTTCTCTCTCTCAGTTGGAATTTATCTCCTTTGAACTTTGGCCTTGGACTTAATCATCACTTTAGATATCACTTCAGCACCTGACAGTCAATCAATTGATTCATCATACCTCATCTTCAATCTTCTAAGCAAGTGCATCAAGACAATCTTACAATGTCTAAAAGAAAATGGGCTAAACCTTATGGTCCTAACAATGCGCAAGAAGAGGTTCTTATGGCAGCTTTATCAAAACAAATTCAAACTATGCAATCTGAAATCCAATAATTAAAGGGGAAAATGATACACAATCCAACAAATCCTCATCAAGATCAATCTAACCTTTTCTATTTGATCATTATCAAGCGAGTGGCTCCAAATCCATAAAAGCTGTTGAAAACACCATGAAGCCTTCCTACAAAGGGATTAGTAACATCATGAAAGAAAAACCTTGGGTTAAATTCATGAGAGACTTCACTCCTTTGGGGAAATCTTATGAATCTACATTAGAAGAACTTCTCTATAATGATCTCATCACATTACCTCAATCCACATCACGTGGGTGAAGATTATTGAGTAACTATTGTGCATATCATCAACATAATGAGCATAAAACTTCATCTTGCATGGAGTTGAAACATAAAATCCAAGATCTCATAGATGATGACATAATTGAAGTTAACAATCCTAATGATTCATCTAATCTCAAGCATGATCAATATCAAGAATCCATGTCTAGCAATGGTTCGCATATCACATCTATTTCTTCTGCCATTCCTCCATATCCTAAAACTTCAAAACTAGCCACACCATCACTATCAAGAACTGAACCTAATGATGACTATGTCTACCCTCAAGGATTACCTCTAAAAGAGATCCAAGCTAATCCACATACGACTGCAAGTCCTTCTCAAACTTCAAAGATCATAGACCCAAAGCATCCATGTGCTTCAACACTTGTCATGGCTATTCCAAATGATTGTACATCAGTGTGTCAAGAATCCCTCACAGATAAAAACTCCCACCTCATCCTTAGAAGTGGCTCCATGTCAAGAGGGCAATCCAAAGTATGAAGAAACACATATCAGTAATGGTCAAGATCAAGACACCACCCATCCTTATCCAATGGTTGACCAAAGTCACATATCTCAAGAGTCCCATGATGATTTCATCATCCCCTTCCATTTCTTCC
>JAGRRI010046839.1:0-12831 GCA_018584345.1 Thuja plicata | reverse complement strand
TTCCACACTAATGTGGCCAAATGAGCTACTTCTTCTATGTTCTTGTTCAATATTTGAAATGTCATGAATCTGGGTGTGTGATTGTTCTCATATTTTCTCAAGGCCTCTTTCACTTCTTTGCCTTTCATTGTAGGCATGACCTGCTTCATTGTCTCTTCCCTTATATCTCTTTCAATTTGTACTGCATTCTTCTAGGGATTCGATACCACCTTAAATAAGTCTTCGATCATATAACTCTTCAACTTAGAAGGGTCATATTTCCAATTTTCCATTTTCTCCACCACTTCTTGCTCAATTTTCTTCTTTTCTTCTTCTATCCTAGAAGTATACTTTACTGATTTCAGAGAAATCATGACTCTTCCTTCTTTAAGGTCTTTAATCTTCTAATCAAGTGTGGGTGTTGTTATGCCCTGCATCCTCGTCGCTACATTTTGGGTGCAAAATGTTGGGTCCCCCTTTTTTTGTTGTTGTTTCTGCTTGCGGCTCTTGCCTTCTCTCCTTTTTTTTTCTTTCTCCAGGGGTTTTCTTCTCCATTGTCATGTTTTGTTTGGTCGGTTTCTTGTCTCTAGGACCTCGGTCCTAGAGGTTGTTCTTTGTCAGGAACCAGACTCCGAACTTTGGGATTCTTTGCCATGATGTTCTTAAGGTGATCATCGTGGGGAATCCCTGGGCACGGGGTCCAGAGGTTTGCTTGTCCAGAGATTTCTAGAAGAAGGTGGATCACCTTTTTACCATGGGTATAAATAGAAGCTATCTATCACTTTCACATTTACCATAATTAAAACACTCAAGCACTTAGAGCGATTTCAGAGTGATTTGCAGAGAATTAACGATAATCAGTGGTAAACACTTCCATCCTTTTCAGGCGATTGTGAGTACTTCATAGTGGTAGGTTGTGATCATTTGGCAGCTATAGCTATTGAAAATCCACTGTGGTGACTCCTTTCCTTCTCCTTTTGGCATTCTCAGGTTGGTGTCTCTTTTCCCGCCATTTTTTTTTGTTTGTCTGGTGTTCCCTCTCCGTTTTTGTTTGTTGTCCTTTGGTTCTATTTTTTTTTTCTTGTTTTGCCACCCGTTGGTGGGTCAGCTCTGCCAGAGGGTTGTCTACCCTCTGCATAGGTGTGGTTGGCTTGTAGATAATGTAGAAAGATGTATATACTTTGTGCCTTGCCTAGTTTCCTGCGGATGTCGTACCGCGGTGTAGATGTGTGTAAATTCTAGTGTATATTTGTTGTATATCCTTTTATTCCCCATGCATATATCCCTCGACTCTTCATGTATATATTATGTATATCCTTTCAGACAGCTTGGCAAGGTGGTCGAGTTTCCTGTGTCGCTAGTTTACCACCCATAAGTTCATTTCAGGGTAGAAAACCACCTGTTTGAAACTCGACTCTCCGCCGGTTTCAAATAGGTGGTTTTCTCTCTCCTCCATTAAACTGGCCAAGCCCTCATTTATGTCCCATGCACGCAATTAAATCCATCCAAGTGGCCTCCACTTTTTGCATGTTCAGATAGTTGGCTCCGTCACCATCGCCATAACTCCTATTTAATACCTATGCACGTGGCACCCATATGGGCTTCATGGTTGGCCTTTTCACACATCCTCACCAACAGTTACTCTTCTAGGCTCTGGGTCCCCTACCATCATCCATCTCGTGTCTTTACCAAGTGTGATAAAATTCCCAGACCCAGATGTTCAGTCAAATCTTAAGTTCATATAATGCATGTGCTTTTCAGGTTTCCTCTGAATGAAACTAACTTTTTAGGAAAAGTAGGCATCACGGTTGTAAGATCTCTAGACCCCAGATTATTTATTTGTTAATACGTTCTGATAGTCACTTTGCCTTGTAGGTTTCTGGAGTACACTTCTCAAACACATCTAAAGCATTTGCATCCTCCCCTCTTGGGAGTCCAGAGCTAGCTTCTACGATGGCTACCAGGACGGTGGTTAAATCCAAAATGGAAAGGGCCCTAGAGAAATTGTGCCTAACTATGAAGTTTGTGCAAGATAGTGTTATCATGGGCTCAAAGATTGAGTCCAAGGTTAAACTTATTATCGACACCAACATTGGGACATGGCCAGAAATGCAGGCCTTAGTGAAAATAAAGTACATCCAGCGACAGGATGGAGGTCAGCTGGCCATCAATGTCAGGGACTCTGGAATCCTTAAGGTGGCTTGTTTCCTATGCTATGTACAATCTCTGAAGCTTATCCTAATGCTATCCGCCAATTAAAACTCTTCTATTCAGGTTGTTATGCTTGTAGCCATAGAACCCATCGGGTACCCGACTCCTCTGGTATCCCTCAACCCTGACACATTCCAGGCGGGTCTGGGGATCCCTCAATTTGACAAGTCTTTTAAGGTTACAAGGTCAGATGCATTGGCCCAATTCACATAGTTGGAGGATGCTACCTAGATATACATGAATTCTCATTGGCTCAAGGTTCCAAAGAGGGACCCTAAGAGGATGAAGATAGAAATTCCCAGGTCCAAGTTCAAACAGAGCATTCAGATGGGAATGATAGTGTTGGCCTGGGTCTTTGGGCAACCCTATGCCCAAGAATTTGCTAATTTGTTGTATTACTTCCTCCTCGGCATCTCCACCAAGGGAGGATACTCTGACTGGGCTGCTATAATTTCAAACCACATCGACTCCTAGTTCCTCCAACTGACCAAGAAAAATAAATTTTACATAACTTCCTATGTTTTATGGGCCCTAGCACAGTAGAGACCCCATGCCCATGGGCTACTTATAGACATCGTGCTTGAGATGGGCCTGGGATAAAAGGCACCATGGGAGCATTTTCCGCAGGTTCAATGGGAGGCCAACTTCCCATGTTTTTGCTGAGTAAATAATGCGTTCATTTACTATCATCTTCTCACACCCACCCAGGATGTAGGATACCACCTATCCACAGAGGTGATGAATTTGGTCCAAAGTTATGGATATTAATACATCTAATTCCAACAACACACTTATATTAGGGTCACCAGCTTCTCTAGGAAACCCTACTTGTTTCCCAAACAATATGGGGACAAGATCATGCTCTTGGATTACTGCAGGTAGATAATGGAGTTTCATGCACTCTTTACCTTGAAGAAGGTAACCAATATTCCATTCCCAATGATCTATGGGAACTACTCATGCAGCCTGGCCATCGCAAAAGAGGCAGATAATGAGCTAAAAAGCTACAACTTGGAAGAATTTTACTTGGCGTGAAAACATTTTGATCCGCACAACAAGATTGCAGCGGCACATCCCCGGGCTTCAGAGCCCCATCACTACCATATGGAGGATTTCTGGGAAGATTGCTAGTATGACATGGAAGTGCGGAGATGGTACTGCATCAGGATGATGACAAGCATGATGGAAAGGTTGAAGCTCCAGAGGCTCCTGGAGGACTTCTCAGATGCCGGCCCCACTATCGATCCCCAGTACAAGGCAAAGGGGATCGATACAATGACCCTCCCACTGATAAATTAGGATGCCCAGGAAGGGCCTACAATTGATGACTGCACCTGAGAGGTGGTCAAGCGAAGTCATGCCTACTTCAAGCAGGTGTGCCCCGGAAGTACCCACTGAGGAATAGACATGACCCGTCCTATGCAATAAGTCCCCATAAAGGAACAAATAAAGCAGTCAGTGGCAGCCTCCCAACAAATGAGGGAGAAATTAATCACACAGCTAGCCACTCCAGTACTTATGGCTGGGCCAATTCATCCCCCTTCCTCCCCATCACTTGCAGCTTTAATGGTGAAGGCAACAGGGGCGGATCCAACAGAAGCAGTAGCAATAAGGGATGTGGGGCCACCCTTGGTTACCTGAAGAAAGAAGAGGCTTAACCAAAAGCCTAAGGCAGAGCTAGGGTTGGGTATGTCCCAAACCCCACAAGTATAAATTCTCTTTTTTAGTTCCTTAGAAACGAAAAAGGAAACAGAGCCTGCCAAAGTCCTGGCCAGTCCCACCTCACAAGAGGAATTTGATGATGTCTTTGCAACCGACGAGTTTGGAAATCTGCAAGGGGACACCAGACAAATGGAGGAAGAAGTCCCAGCTGTAGAATAAGAAGCTACAGAACAAGAAGCTGTGGAACAAGAGCCTACGTAGGAGCAGGAAAAAGAGATAGAGGAAAGGGAGGTAGAGCTAGAGATTTCCTCCAAGGCTCTGGAGATGCACAGTTTGGGAGTGGACCAGCAAAGGTAGGATGAACAAATGGCATCTGCTGGGGGAACCAAACCTTTGGGAATAAATATAACCCCAGCCGTCATGTTCCAAGCACCACTCCTAGGAGAGACCTTGGGCAAGTAATTACTGTGGCCCACTCTTTGAATCTTGGCCTAGTACCTCCAGTATTGCCAATGGATGTGCCGACAGAAGAAGAAGCCCCGATGGTAGAGGCTAAGCAACAAGAAGAGCAACATGAAGAGGAAATCTTTGAAGAAGCCAACAGAAGTCCAGAAAAAACAATAGATACAAAGGAGAAGGCTGAAGAGATGGATGTTGCTAAGGAAGATATTACTAATAAAGAAGAAAACATAGGGAAAGGGATGGATGAGGCCCACATCACTGAGGAGCAGCAGCTACAGGACACCGGGGAAGAACCAAGAGAATAGACTCTGGAAGATAAGCCACCCATGCCGCCTCAATGGTTAGTAGAGAGCAGGAAAAGAAAAGCTCCGTCCACTCTTGGAAATCCTCTCTCCCTAGCCAAAATGATGGCTCAGGTCCAGGCCCCACCGAAGGCCAAGAAAGATCAAATGGTTCATACTCTTCAAACTGGGTCGGGTGGAGAAACAGTTGCCATTATGGTGACACCTCCCCCTGACAAAGACAAAGCAACCATAGAACTTGGAGAGTACAGCGTTACAGAGGTATCAATAAGAAAAAGGGGAAAATAGGGCGAGGTGGATTTGCTAAAGGAGGCAGCTAGGGCAGTGGAGGCCCGTTATGAAAAGGAAGCCCAAAGGCTCAAAATAGAAAAGGTGAAAAATGCAAACCTTATGGGGTTGCTTACTGAGCTAGCCTGACCTATCAACGGCACTCCTCTAGAGGCTTCCACATCTAAAGATTTACCATAGAGCGACATAGACTCCCTGTGAACAATGAAGAAGAAGGCCTAGGCAGTTGATGAGTGGGTCACCCTACAAATAGGAAACACCTGGCATTTCCTGGTATCCACCCTCCCAAACTTATATATGGCCCAACATGTTCTACACTAGGCAGAGACTCTTATTGACCTGTGGGAGGGTGATATCGATAACTATCAAGCATGGAAGGTAGAGCTTGAAGAACTCCTCAGCCTGGGAGAGGAAATGGTTTCTGAATCTGGAATTATGGGTAATGAATCATTTGATTTTGTGAGGACCCAACACTCCATGCTTGACCTCACATTGGAGGTAACCAAGCAACTGGTAGGGAATCTATAGGATAAAGTCAATATAGTAAAATATTCTTTCAATTTATACAAGTCTTTTGTAGCAAAGACTTCCAGGGCTGACCCCCTCAGTACAGATATATGCACGCTAGAGGATTCAATTTTAGGGAGTTTTGATGAAATGATGAAGTCCCAATATCAATCCCTGGAGGGGATAGATAGTTCTCAAATGATGAAATTAACTCGTATGGTGCTTAGTGGTCACGACGCAACAAAAATGGCTGATGAATTTAAGGAGAATATTTCAGAGCTAGGGGAACAAATTGAGGTGGCTAAGTACCGAAGGGCCGGCCTAAAGGATATTGATGAAGATGGCATCTCCCACCTCCTCCAGGCTTTCAATGATAATAAACAACCTTAAGCTTTCTCCAGAGGCCAGAGAAAATCCAAACATTTAGTATTGTTTATTCTTTTGGGAATGTAAGTTCCCGAATCCTAGAGGCTCGGATCCCAAATTTTGTATTCTTTCGAGTGATCCGTGTCCTGGTCCCTGAGGCTGACCGGTCACTTTCAAGAGTGGTTAATAAAGGATATCAGAAGGTAGTTGGTTACATCAAGGGGGCGTTGACTCAACAGTTGGTTTTCTGATAGGGTGGTCTTCTGGAGGTGCCATTCAAAAGTAAACCTAGCACATTGGAAACAGGGCACTGCATTTCCTATTTATGAGGCATGTAGCCTCGATCCCTAGGGGACCTACTTTCTTCCTTTCCCTTCTTGGCTCTCTTCTCAAGGCTGATTCTTCTACTGTATATTCTTATCTCATTCTTCTGGCATGTCAGGCCTATTCCATCTCAAGGTCTTTTGTAGGGTGGCGCAGGTAGTATCGACCCCCAGATATTGTATTTTATTGAAACATGATAAAAAATAGGGTTAGGGTTAGGGTTAGAAGAGAATGTGTATAAATAGCTAGACCAGCCCATTTCCAAGGGTCAGAAAAATTGATGATTTTGTTCTTCATAGTAATAGAAAGGTGATTTCTCATTCTAGTTGCAGAGCTCAAAGCTCCATTGTTCCATTTTCAATAGTTAGACGCTCCCCTAGAGCCACCATTGTATCATGCACCAGTGCTTGCTAGAAGAGACATTAATGAAGAAGGGAGAATTCTTTGCAATGATGTTGTTGGCATTCATGCTTCTGAGTTAATGGTATTTTATGTTTCATGTTCTTTACATCTTCTACTCTAATATGTCAAATAGATTAACGACCTATTTTCCCTTGCTACTGATAAAATACTAGCTGATGGTTGTACATTTCTTCAGTATTTAGTGTAGTATATCAGAGTATTATCAATGTCTTAAACGTTTAAACATAAATATAGTTAGATGAAGTGTTTCTAACCCTGCAGGATCTTTTTTTCATTTTATTTGCTAAGTGTAGAATGCTAGGAGAAACCTCACCTTATTGAATCTCTGGAGAGAACGATTTGAAGAAACCAACTATCCCCCTCAAAAATAGTCATTTCTCCCAACTGAGCCCCACACCATCGTGACCCGACACCCAGGTTCTTGAAGGCCTGGGGAATCTAACTTCCCCAGATAACCTTTGCAGGCAGAGTTGGCCGGTACCTCCGATACCCAGTGACAACTTATGACTATTGGCGGATCCGGTCAGCAAAACCCCATCAACAGAAACTAGTGCTAGGAGGGCATGAACTCGTCCCCCTCTTGATATTCTAATTTTATACCTCCCGAGGGTTCCCTGAGTTATAGTTTTAAGAGTCAAGTCTTCAGCAGGATTGTGTCTTTCTCCCCAGTGAAATTTGAAAGAATCCTTAGGTCTACCCCGAATCTCAAAAGGTTTGTCAAAATCAAGCTTCCTTCTTGAAAGAAGTGATCCTCAAAAATCACACCAGCCACTATTATCTGGGGGTCTAGCATACCTCAGAATACCCAAACTTCTCAGGCAATCCCAGGAACCAGTTCCCAAACTACCCAAAATTGAATTTCTCTAATGGTCGTGTATTTTAGAAACATTGGGTCCCCAATGGAAACTTTTTTGGGTGCAATCAATGACTTACCCTTGCACCCAAAGAAGATCTGCCCACGATATGAGCACTTAGGCTCACAAACCACAAGAGAAAATTTACAGGCATATAAGGATACCATGAACCGACACCGGATCCAGCATGAAGATGTTGTGACTAGGATGTTTCCCTTGTCTTTAGGACAAGGTGAGTTGAACTGGTACCTTAACCTTCCTGCCAACTCCATAAATAGTTGGCAGGACATGGAGGATGCCTTCCTGGCTGCCTTTCACGTACATGTGGACCTAGCCTGGTCCCATAACTAGTTTATCTCCATCAAGAAGGAACCCAATGAACCTCTTGCAACATTCAACCATCAGTTCCAGCGCGCCTTGAAGCGGTGCACGGGCCCTTTTATTCCACCACCAGAAGTAACCATACAAACCTACCTTAATGTGATAGACCCCTTTGTTGCCACTCTCCTTTGGAGAACAACCGCCGTGGGTGACCGGGACACTTTCGTGAAGGTTTACAACTTAGCTTTAGAATTAACCCATGGTCTCAACAAATCTCTAAGAAGGATCGGGTGGAGTACACCCTTCAACATGATCCCTGGCGGAACAGCGTACACCAGCGGGTATAACCCCAATTTGGAAATGGGTGCCCCCTCAATGGAAATGAATCCCCCACCACCACTAATAGACCAGCAGGCCCGGTACATTTATCCAACACAAACCCAAGCGGTACCAGGTCTAGAAACTTTCCCTTGGAATCAGCCATAGTAGGCACAACAGTCTTAGACACAACCGTCTAGAGTGCGCTTTTTTCAGCCATCCATGATTGGAGAATTGCTACCCTCAACTCCGGCTAATACTACCACCTTCCTGGGAAACCAATATCAACAACTATTACATTGTGACGCCAACACTCAGTTGAACACCGAGGTTGAATCCCTTCGGTGAATGTTGTCCACCTTGACTGTGGATATGGGCCAACTGAAGGTGGGGTCCTATGCACCACAGAATTCAAATTCCCAGAGGGGAAACATTTTTTTTGGCCAATGAAACAACAATTCCGGGGGAAGAAACTTCAACAACAGGCCTAGGCCCAATCAACAGCAATGGAACAATAACATGAACACCGAAGGCCCACCTCCAAACCAAATTTCCAACCAAAACGCTGCTAGACCATCACATTTCACACCAGTTGTAGACTTCCAGCCCATGACTAATTGGTGCAGATTACATGACATGGGTTCATACAATGAGGTAAATTATGCCACATTGGAAAAGGTCATCATGATCTCCTAGCTAGACAGACAATAGTCGCATGATGCCACTCCTCCAGAGCCTCCTGTCTAAGAGCCAACCCATAGTGCCTTCACCTGTGAGACCATCTTCTTTGAAACTTCTGAGGAAGATGAAGAGGAATATAAATTATAGGGATTGTTTGATGAATCTATCCCGCCCTTTGAGGCCAACACCTTTACCAACCTACGGACTCCATATAATACTTGGAGTCAAGTTGGTAAAGGACCAGCTTACACGCCCATGCCTCCTATCAAAGACACCCCTCCTCCCTAGAATAACACGACAGACTGACCCACTCCTCTAAAGGGTCCTAGCTCTAACCAAGCAAAAGACCTAGCTGAGGAAAATCACTAATTCCCGAAAGGAAGATTTGATATTATGAAGGTGTTAGAAAGGACCACCACCTCCATGACCTCGATGGAGGTATTGCTAAACTATCCTGAATAGAAGAAGTCTCTTCTGAAGCTCTTGGAGAACCCAAAATCCATCAGCCACCCACCCAAGACTATCTCATTTAAAGATGCTAATACGGCCATCTTTTGGGGGAACAATGATGATCCTCCCTTCCTAGTAGGCCTAAATATACAAGGCAAAAATATACACAATTTCTTAGTAGACTCCAAAGCTTTGGGTAACATCATGCCCTTATCCATTTATCAGAAGCTCAGATTCCATCCCACCCCATCCAATGGTGTAGTGATCTAGCTGGATAAGACTACCATAAAAATGGTGGGGGAATTGAAGAATGTCTTGATACAACTTATCCAGGACCCCAGGATAACTAGCATAACCGACATTCAAGTGGTGGACATCCCAGAGACTTATGGGATGTTATTAAGTCAGAATTGGTCTAAGTCCTTGAATGGATACTTTTTGACCAACTTCACCCATTTATGGATCCCCTGGGAAGGAAAATCAAATAAGATCTGGGTTGAAAGAAAACCCCGGATGAAACAGGCCCTTACCAAGGTTGGGAGGGTCAATGAGGTCTTCTTCTCTGAGACTTCCCTGGGGGTGTACCAACCCTTTAAAATTTTAACATTCAATTTCATCCCCGAAGAGGATCCTAAAGTGCTGCAAATAGCCCAAGACCTAGAAGAAAAGATGAGAGTTGAGGTTGACTCTCAAGCTGCTACAGCGACCCTTGCTACACTCCTATCCAGCACTTGGTGCTGAGTACACTATCAAAAACATTTAGAGCTTGAGTGTGGGCCCTGTCTTTCAGTCGCTAACCGACACATCGATGCATTCTAGGATAAAGAACATATAGCTAATTCACCAGGGCCAGTGTTCCTACAGGATGCACTCCTTTGGTGCCATCTCCCCGGGAATCCCAAATCTAAATGCCTTCAGAGGTAAACTCTACCTCCACACCAGTAGTTTGGGAGGGAACCCCTTAGTCTCCCAAGAGAAATCTAAAGGCTACTCTCCCTCCCCAGCCCCAAATTATGAACAATGATTTGTGGACACTCAAGTTTGATGGGTCTCAATCCAAACAAGGCTGCGAGGCTAGGGTAGAATTAATCAACCCACGAGGGAAGTCCTTCCTCATGTCCTACAAAATGCATTTCAACTGTATAAACAATGTCACAGAGTATGAGGATTTGGTCCTTGGACTCTTATTTGTGTTAAGGAAAGGTGTCACCTGCCTCCAGAGTCTAGGTGATTTAGAGTTGATTGTCAAACAAGTCCGGAGTCAATACACATGCCACAACAAAAGGATGGCCGCATACCACAATCAGGCTTGGAGTCTTATTGAATATTTTGATGCCTTTGGCATTGACCTCATTCCCCGGTGATGAAACTATGTCCCAAATGCCCTTGTCATTTCTGACAGCACACTTGAGCCAATGGCTGCTTGTGACTGTGGATATTTTCAGTTTTGATGGTCCCCACCCCATCCATTCCAGACAATGTCACCCACTTTCAAATTTTTGAGGACGATCAACATATCCTGTCCTTCATGGAAAATGTTGGCATCTTTGAAAACCAGATAATGGAAGAACGAGACCATGATGATACTGGGCAGGGTGACAAAGATGATGGGATCATGGACCTACCTACTAAAACCATCCCAGAGGGGATGGTTGCACTGGAATGAATCTTTGACTTAGATCATCAGGCCTAGGAGAAAGTGTCGTCTTCCTCTGAGGAAGGAAAGTTTGTAAAAGTAAACATCAGCTAGTCCGGTGAGGAAAAGATGATCCACATTGGTACCTCCTATTCCCCTGAGGAGAAGGAGAAGATTCTCACGGTTCTTTGAGAATACATCGATGTAATTGCATGGGGTTACAAAGACATGAAAACATATGACACATCCATTATGACTCATACTATTCCCCTGAAGCCCAATGCTAAACCCTTTCGGTAAAAGCAATGATCGGTCAACCCCCTGATCAAGACTCTAATTCATCAAGAGGTAGAAAAACTACTGTCACCTCAAATAATCTTCCCAATCTGGCACACTACATGGGTTTCCAATCTAGTCCCTACGAGAAAGAAGAATGCTGAGATCCGCCTTTGCGTGGATTTCTAAGACTTGAACAAGGCCTCCAAGACAGATAATCACCCCCTCCCTTTGTTGGATGAGGTGTTACAGATAGTGAATGGATCCCAGATGATGTTGTTCTTAGATGGGTACTCTGGATATAACCAGGTCATGGTTAAGTATGAAGACAGGGAGAAAACAACGTTCACCACCAAGTGGGGAACGTTTGCATACAGGAGAATGCCCTTTGGTCTGATTAATGTAGGGGCCACATTTCAAAAGGCCATGGACATTGCATTTGAGGGCCTTGTGAATCAGTGTATAATCATCTACATGGATGACTTGACCATCTTTTCCTGAGATAGGAGTGACCATTTTTCCCATCTTGCTCAAATCTGTGAGAGATGTTGCCAGTATGGAATATCCCTCAACCCCAAGAAGGGAATATTTGGGGTCACTAGGGGGAAGTTACTCGGGCATATCATCTCTAAGAAGGGCATATCCATTGACCCTGAGGGAGTCAAAGCATTGCTAAACTTACAAATGCTCGGTAGCAAGAAAGAGATGCGATATTTCTTCAGAAAGATCAAATTCATCTAGCAGTTGGTCATTGAATTCATAGAAATAGTAAAACCACTCAATGAGATGATGAAAAAGGATACCAAGATTGAGTGGAGTCCTGAAGAAAATAAAGTGTTTTCCCAGATCAAACAGACAATAATGGAAGCACCTGTCCTGGCTAGTCCTAACTATTCCCTTCCATTTTACATTTACTCCTTTGCTTGGCTACATTCTGCCATGGCAGTGTTGAATAAAAAGGTTGAAGGGGAAGAATGACCAATAGCTTTCATGAGCTCCCCCTTCAAGAACACCGAATTCTAATATTCATCACTAGAAAAATAGGCCTTCGCTCTAGTTCACGCCGTGAAGAAATTCTGGCATTATATTCTCTAGAGCAAGGTACATGCTATCATTCTGGACCAGGCCATCAAGTCTCTACTGATGTAGATTGAATTGGGTGAAAGACAGGGGAAATAGATGGCCATCCTCTAGGAATATGACTTAGAAATGTAGCCTATGAAGATAGTCCAGGGCCAGGGACTAAGTCAAGTAATGGCAGAAGAAACTCCCCACATAGAAAGTCAGGCTTACACAGTGGAGTCTATCACCCGAGACCCGTGGTATACAAATTTGGTATATTTTCTACTAAATAATAAATGCTCAAAGGGATTACCTCCCAATAAACACTATGCCTTGCGTATGAAAAGTGTCCACTTCATGATCAAAAACTCTGTGCTCTACCACAAAAACTATGGAGTGTACCTCCGGTGCATCGACAGAGACCAAGCTATAAAGGTGATTGATGAATTCCATAGGTAGTTTGTGTTTAATGTCGAATGTGACCTCTCAATCCAACAAGAAACCCAACATAGTCCTTATTCAATCCATTTGATTTGCAGAGACAAACATGAATTGTTTTTTCTACAAATGATTGAGACGACCTGTTGCCTCCTAATTAGGAGTGATTTCTGTAGTGTACCCTCAGAACGAGAGCCAACAACCTGATCTTCTCTAATACGGAGGATTTTTAGAGTGCAAATGTGTGTGAAATAGCCATCAAATGTGAGAA
>JAGRRI010046821.1:0-19155 GCA_018584345.1 Thuja plicata | reverse complement strand
AGTTCATCCCTCATTTCTTGGTTGGACTTGGTTGCACTCTATGTCTATATGTACTCAACTTCTCCATTGAATCAAATGGTTGATTTTGCTCTCATTTGTGGATGTGTGCTTTGTTTTATCTCTGCTAGATCCATGGTTCTTTCAAATAGCACCAAAGGAAGTACCACAACCTTCAAAAGTCGAGCCAACAAGAAGAGTCTTAAGTACATTTGTGAAACTCATAACATAACGCAATGTTAGGTTCAACTAAAAATGTGTCCATAATAAGACGTCTCCAAATAAAATATTAACTTTACAAATCATTCATTACAAGAAACCAATAAAGAACTTTAAACTTGTAACCTTGACTTGTATCAATATCTAACATTTCCAATCAAGATCTTTATTTTAAACTTCCTATCAATCTTATCCCTTCAAACCAATTTATTCAAACACTTCTCCTTTCAAAAGATTAGAAATGTAATAAAATAGACCCTAAAAAACGTAAATCTCCTCTCAAACACCACTCCTTTCAAAATATTAGAGATACATAATAAAATATACCCTAAAAATATAAATCTCGATGAAAAGAAAATATCGTGTGGGATTATATGCTAGTCACACCATCTAAAAAGAGTGATTTCCCTAAATATTCCAAATTAAACACAAATCCTCTTACATGACCATATTCCAAAACAACATATTGATTTCTCACTAAAAACACCTTCCTTAAGTTCGTCGTTCAATAGCATCTCGACAAGTCATCCACATAAATCCTTACAAATAGTTCGTTGTGCAAAGAAATGCCAGAATACTAAGAGTAGGCTCGAACAGGTTACGACTGATATTGATATGGATCAAACCAAGAGAGAAGATTTGGGGTGTCGTTTGCTGTTCTTTTTTTCTCCTCCTACTGCTCCCAATCAGCCACTTTTCCAACTACTCATCTCCAATATTTAATGACTTCACGTTTCAAAGAAAGCTGAAGAATCACAATAAACAAGTCACAATCTGGGATCAAATTTCATAAATTGAAACAACGGGGCACTATTTTGAAGAATGAATTACGGTGATTTTCTTATTGATGTTGTTGATTTTTATTTATGCAAGGCTTGCATGTTCAATAAGACAATGATAATATCCACAGTGAACACAATGAGGATGGAGCCTAGCAGAATTTTTGAGTTGTTTATGAAGAGCTTTGAAATTGACCAAGAAACATAGCCATTTATAAATAGTCTATTAGTGGTTTTGCCCATGTTGAAAAGGCATTCAACGCTTGCCCACAAACTCATCCTCAGGTGAAAGGCTGTTAGTACGTTTAAGATGACGAGGTCCACAATCTTCATGCTCACTAATGTGATACGTAGTGTAAGAGACCGTACCTAGTCGCCTCCTTTTCCATTCAACCCATGGTGACTATAAGTTTTCCTTATTTTCTCTTCAAACAAGCTTCCGTTCAAATGCTCAGCTATTATCGCTACTCTAATACCAAATGTAAGAGAACAGTAACATTTTATTGATGATCCAAAATTAAAGTTTGAAAGAGAAAACACATTTAAATAAGTAAATGAGTTGGCGGCTACAGAAACTGAATTGAGTCCTCTATTCTCTCAGAGCACAATGTAGTTATGCCAACACCTAGTACATGATAAGAATTTATTCTTGGATGATTCAACATGAATGCAATGAATACATTTTCATACATAAAGATGTAACAGTAAACTACCATGATTTAGGTAAATTAGCAAAGGATCAAAGTGTGAGAGAGGGCTATTTTTACTTAAGTTGATCACAATAGTGGATGTGATGGTAAACTCACCCCTAAACATAACATAGATTAGACAATTAGGACAATATGATTAGATTACCATGTATTTACAAAGATAAGTTTGTTGGATTGGGATTGTGTGTGCATGAGAATATGGAAAGTCTAAGTTTAAGCAGAAGTAAGGCTAGATAGGTGAGACTCAATTAAACGCGGAAGTAAATGAAATTTAAATTTAAATTAACAATATGATTATTGATTATTATTATATTGTTTGATATTCTAAATAATCATAAAATTTTATGAATAGCTTAAATATTTTCATTTTTAAAATGTTGAGACTTGTTAATTTTAGACCATTTACTTAAATCATAGAACAAATTTAACACTTTATTAATTTATAAAATATGATCAAAATATAACATGATTACTCTCATTATAACAATTTGTATATTAGATGACAAACACTATTTAAATATATAAAGAGAATGATAAGAATATATTTTGATTATATGTATCAAGATTAATATTCGTTACGTGAGAAAAAGTTGAACTCTAAAAGTTCAAATGGTCTAACAACATGGAAGAAAGCAACATAACAACAAGTCACCGATAGTAAGAGCAAGAGTAGTAGTAGTAGGAGGTGGGTCTCAATCATCTGTTGTTCTCAAGTGTCACTAAAAATTCTCAACCATCATTATCATTATCATCTTTTTATATTGGGTAGCATCAAGAATAGGAGAAATAAAAATATCTAAAGAGAGAATTTGCCAAAGTGTAGCTAGCTAACAAGTCCACATCTAAAATGACAAGAAAGAAGCCAGTTACTAAAATAGAGAGGCTTGAGAATATGCATCTTGATACTACAAGCAGACTACTTGTACCATTTATAATGCTCAACATATATAATAATTGACATTGATTGAAAGAAAGAAAGAAAGAAAGAAAGAAAGAAACCCTATCAACATTACACAAGGCAATATTTAAAGATAATAAATGACCTCAACTAATTAAGTCGATAGGATTTGTGTGGGAGCTTTGCTCCCGGAAATGTCTTTTATTGTCATATTTTTGTCAACCTTCTACCATGAAATTTTGTGGAAATATCTTTTGTTGTCGTGGAATTTTGTTTACCGAGAATGGAAACCACAGTCTCTGTTAATTTGGCAAGTTTCTTTGGTTTCTTTCCATTATCCCTGATTTTTCTTGATAACCCAAAAAATTTTTTGGGTACCTTCTATCATTGTTTTTGTGCCTCTAAAAAAAATATAATTCAAACTCAAGCATTCTCATTGTAAACACAAATGACAGAAGAAATAGAACACAACAAGATCTTACAGGTATGGTATTGTGGTTTTTTGTTTTCAATTTAATCTTATGAGTAAACCTCTTTTTATGTTCAATAATGAGTCTTGACGTCAAGGTTTTGTTTCAATCCATTTTGTTTTGATTTGATTTTATGGCTTATTTCATTGATGTTCTATATCTATTACGAATTGGGAATTATTTTTGAAATTTGATGTTTCTATTATGTTTGAGTTTTGATGTAAAATAGAAGCAACTCCATATTGAAATTGTAATATACAAATATTTTATTAATTTCATATATGTGTTGTTTATCCTCAAATATACCATTCTAGGTTTGGTGATTCAACTCTCCACGACTTTGTTGTTCAACTAAATCAATCTTCCTATGTTCCTGAAATTTTTTGGACCGTCCAATACGTGATAGAGAAGAATTATTGCAAATAAATGCTTTAATTTGTAGATTTACAAAGCTCTGGCTTAAATGAAGTGATTTGCATTATTCGGTTTTAGATAATTGGAAAGGTTCTTTAAAGGGGGAAATCTGTATTTTCCCTTATGTTAGAGGTTTAAAAAAAAAATTATACTCCAAATTGAAGCTCTAGAGGACAAAGAATGAATATTGGAAAATGGGCCAAGAGATTTCTTTTGCATGAAACCATGGTATTCTTAACTCAATCTGTAAACCAAGACTTTCTCCTCTGCATTCTTCTGGGTTTGTCTTCCCTATCTCCCTTTCCACTTTTCAATAATTGATTGCTTGCAAGCAATTGACAATAGCCTTGGCAAATTTTATTGCAGTTTTGAAGAAAAAATATAATACCACAACTCTGTCCTTGTACGTATCTTTGTGGAAATGTTCCTTTCCAATTGTCTCCCTACTGAAATCTCACTAAAAGTTGGCGATTATTATTGGACCCTCCTTGTCGATTATGAAAACATGGCTTTTCAATATAGGAAATGTTTCTCAACTGATCATTTCACGCCCCAATGTCAAAGAAGATCTCCGACAACCGAAGAAAAATGGACTCAAGAAGGAAGCCGACTTGGTGGATTGGGGTTGAACCCCAACACTGTGTTGTTCATGTGTAAACCCAGAAAACATATGCTTTTTTCCTATTGCTTCTCTTGTGGCTTACAAATTGTGTTTCTTGGCAAATAGAAGAAACTTTAGCAGATTGATAATTTTTTACAGATGGATAACCCCTTTGATTTGGTGAAGTTGCAATTCCAATTCAACTTATACAGCTTGAATGAGTCAAAACTCAGTCCCTTTGTTTTACACTCTTCTTGTCTTTCCAATAAAATCATAGTTCATATAAAACTTTGAGTTACTTGCGGGTTTTGGTGAGACTTAAGAGTTCACTCAATAGCTCAATGTTCTATGTAAGCCCTTGGGAGGCAGCTAGCTCGAAGTTGTTGTGAAAGAATCACATTTTTCTTTCTTTCTTTTCTAAGATTTTTACTAAGCCAAAAGGCAATAGACTGTGTGGGACTAATAATTTTTTTGAAAACAAAATGTATTAATGCTTATGTTTGATGTCATTTCAGAATTTTAGCTTTATGAATAAGCGCATTGTACAAAACATATTAATTTCTTGAAAATCAAAACTCCTATCTCATGGTTCCATGCACATAAATAATTTTTATGCAAAAAATTGTTAGCCTCTTTTCTTTTCGTTAATAGAATGTAGATTTGTGCTATAAAAGTAAAGTAGAAAGTTTCTTTTAATGTATTTTTGTTTTGTATAATTTTAATTTCATAATAGAATATGACTTTTTATTTTTATAAAATTTTAAAATGACAAGATTTAAGAGGGTGAGTTTCTCTTAATTCAATCTATAAAATAATTAGAAAGTTAATATTTCATTTACAATGTGATTTTTGTTTTGTAAGATTTTAAGAATGAATGGTTTTTTATCCCATTAAATAGTTGGGAAGTGAAATAATAAATTAGTCTTCATATTATGATATAAATTCATTCCTTAAATATTCCAATTATTTTATCAAATCCAAAATTTGTGAATATCAAGGTTAAAATTACTTATTCATTTGATCAAGGATTTAAATAAATAATGTCTAGGTATTTGGAAAATAAGATGAAATTTTTTAAAAATATTATGTCATTACATAGATAAACATTTCAAATTGTAGCATTAGATGATTTATATATAATTTTAAGAAAATTTAAAATTTATCTTTTTTATCTATAAGGTGTCATCTCATAAATTTTAATATTTTGGTAGTTTTCCTTTGATTTAAATTTATAGATCAAAAGATAGAATAAATTGCACTAATGATGACTAAAGATATCTTTCACAATAATCTAAACTTCTTTGGGCCTGAATTATCTCCCATTACTACTTGAATCAAAAAGCTTAAAAGCCATCAAATATTTTGCATTAGCATTAGCATTTGACTTCTTCAATAATGTTGATAAAATAATAAGAGATGAAGGAATTGAAGGGTGAAAGGAAGAACACATTAGTTATTTATTATTATTGTGTAGTGTATGACAAGTAAAGAATCATAATAAATAATAATAAAGACAACATAATATGTAAGACAACTATAATCGTAAACAATATCATATTTAATAAAAGAAGGTAATTTGCATTATATTATTATCACTACACTCCTCACAAGATGAATCATCTAAGGAACATTGAATATGGTTTAATATGTAATTATGCATGAGTAGAAATCAAAATCATCAAGCAAGAAATCCTCACAAATATGAACTATATCATCATGGAATACATGGCATAATGAATAATAAATAGAAACAAATATAAGAAGTTATTTACTATCATCATAGCATGTTATCAATAGTGTCTATTGCTATTGATAAACATAGACTAATTTATGTTTATTCATAGTCATAGCGACTATAAAATATAATACATGGTACTATGTAGATTTTTTGTTGAGCTATAAGAGTGTTTTAAAATAAGAAAACTTTGGACGTAGCATATTCTGACAGGAAAGTGATGAGATTATTTGGAAGCCTCTAGGATGAAAATAGTTGGGCCACCAGAGGCATCCTGGTGAAGATTGAGTGGACCAAAGCTGCATTCATTTCAACAATTTGAGTATGTATGCATGCGTCCCCACTTCCCCTTGTGCTAAATTTTGTGCTACCAAATCATCATGGAGTGAATTGAGTAGCACATAGATGAAACAACTTAGTTGGACGAGCAAGAATTACATTATTTATAATTATTGTTCGGACACTCAAATATTTCCAAATGGACCTCTTGCCAAATGGACTAGCTAAAGATTTATAATTTTTAGATTTTAGTAGAATTTTTGAGCACTCATTAATAAACTTAGTTTAGTTAATTTTAATAATATATTTTTTATTGAGTATATTTTATATTTATTTTATTTTATTTTGTTTCAGATTTTTTATGTATAGCACTAGTGATCTACTTTGTGCATTGTACAAAATAATTTTACTTCCTAAAAAATAAAATCTCCTGTCGACTCACCGTTGCATGCACAAAAGTGTGTGACTACTAGTTGTAAATGTCACAATAACTCTATGTCTTTCTAAACATGAAAAGACATATAAAAAAATAGTTTCCTTCATTTAATAATTAAATTAAAAACCATTATATAACTAAAATTTTGTTTCTAATTTATTTATTAAATTAAAAGACCATTTTGATGAGTACATAAGATATTACCTAGAAATCATCTAACATTATGTGGAGATGATATAGCATACACAAGACATTACCTAAATATAATAAGCACGTGTTCTTCGTGGTTTTTTTTTTCATTAAAATCATTTCTGTCCTGATCACAAGTAATTATCATTGTCAGCACCAATCTGTAGAGAAGCAAAATGAATAAATTTCACACAAATATCTACATGTTCATGCTTTAAGCGTGTTATCCTGACGAGCATCATGATAATCATCTCCAGGTTTTCCCCATTCTCTTAGGTCTCCACATATCTTCGCACAAAGTGACCCACCGGCATTGAAAATCACAAGATTTTTTGATTTTCAATGTGTTTCAAAAGCCTACAACAGATTTTAATATTCAAATCAGATTTTGAAAGTAGAAAAAGATCAACCTTTCAATCACATGAAGTGAATTGAAAGGGAAGTCAAAGTTCAGTGGAAAATTATGAGAAACGTTGAAGGAAAAAAAGGTTTGGCACTTTCAACCCTATGAAAAGTACTGTACTGAATCCTCAAACGAACAAAATTTCCAGCCTCTTTTGTCAGAAGAAAACTTGGTAACAAAACACCAAAATTTACATTGTTCTCTACCGCGGGGTGCATGGAACGATCTACAGAATGAAGGAGGCCACCTTGTGAATCAATACCTATGTTTATGAATAGTGGGGTGGCCTCATTCTACAGTAGTTATCTTGTCCTACTTTGCTTCTCTATTATGGAGGTTTGTTTGTCTAGTTCCCAGGTTGAATTATAGTTCATTGGTTGAATTATAGATGTATTAACAGGTTCTTCCTACGAACAAACAACACGGTTGAATTAAGGTGAGATTTTTTTAACGTGTATCTAGCTTATGTACTACTGAGTTGGGCATTTGTAGCTGCTAGTTTAGTACTATTTTTGTGTTTATTAATGTCTATCTGTCACATCCCTCTCTCTATCGTTATCCTCTATCCCAGATAAGGATGATACATGGAGTAGATGGAAGGTAATAGAACTTTGCTTCAAATATCCAACCGTCCACTTTAATAACAAATCTAGAATCTTCATGCAATCAACCGACAAAATCTGGAGGATTTGATTGTTTCAGCCCCTTTTGTTGACTTTTGAGGAGTCGGTGAAAAAATTCATGTGCCCTCTATAAAAAGAGGTAGTGGAACCGATGGAAAGGGGGGGGAGGCGGCACAGAGTGCATAATAATAAATTCTTATAACCAGCACATAGAAGGAGGAGAGATAATAACCAATGCATAGAAGGAAAAGGAGAAGAGGAAAGTGCGCAGGCAGTGGAAGAAAGACAATGTTAAGAAAAGGAAAATATTGCTCGGAAGGAAGATAGGAGTACGTTGGAGTGGAGGCAGCGCTTGGTCCCTCAAACCTTCATCACTCTAAACCAGGTTCTTCATTTAATATTTAGTTGCTGAGATATCTGAAAATTACAAGCAATAAGTTCATGTAGGAGATAACTAGTAGTAACTCTTGAATTACTTCGCTCTATATTTATGATCTTGGGAGATAAAACACATAGTTGTACTCTATTTTTTAGTTATTTTGTGGTCCATCTCTCCAGTTTTAATGCTACCTATGTGAAATTCAATGTTTATCTCTCTGCATTCTCAATGTGCAACTGTTACATTGTTTTAGAATTTAAAAATAAAAATAAAAATAAAATAAAATAAAGTAAAACATTTTTATATCTCTCCAACAATTTTCTGAACTCTAAATTGTAAATGCATAAACGAATGTATCTTGATGTCGGATTGCATAGTAACATTTTTGTGGACAAACAGACAATATAAAATAGATTTAAAAAGGGGAAGCACATATTAGTTGCAAGAAAATTTCATCTATTTTTTTTGTTGTTTTGTTGATAAGTTTTTAATTGACAAAGCAGAAGATTATACTCTTGTGAGAATTTAGGGAGAAAATTTCAGAATTTAGGGAGAAACTAAGAAACATGTTGGGGTAGATGTCTATTTAGTTCATTTTGAAATATGATTACATTTCATTATCTCAACATATTATCTTAACACTCTTTAAAATTTGGACATGCACAGTTTTTAAACGTCAGGAGCATTATCAAAACCGGGTTTTTAATTGAGAATTGGAAACGTTAAATCTCTGGACTTAATTTTCTTTGTGTTTTCAGTTTTAGTTTACCTTTCTTATTAATAACCGTGGATTGTATTACATTATATATACATATACATATGCTGAATCACTTTCTTAATGAGTGAAATTATGATTGCAATAATTTTGGAAATAATAAGGAAAGGGTGTAGTAAGTGGAATACCAGGAAAGGGTAGTATATTCTATTCACTACCTGCCAGTAGAAATCTGGCATTTAAATGCTTTGGCCAAAGCTATAGAAACACATGTTTTCTTAAATGTGTTCGTTATTTATGTTTCATCTTCCTGTAATCTATGATTAGTTCTACTTAGACATATGTGGAAAGTAGTTAGTTTGACAGACACACCAGATTTCTTCTGATCCATCAATGATGAGAGATAAACTTCTTGGGCAGGGTCGGTGCGCTCTTCATTTTAGGATGAGCCTCGGGGGAGCTAACCACTCCATGGTTGGGTGGAGTAAACCCTTGAATTACACTCCCGTCTCAAGATTTGTAGATGGACAGGTGTCCAACGGCTTAGGAGACCGGAGCATGCAGATGGACAGTTGTTCGATGGCATATTGGATATTGTTTAAATCGACCTTTTGATCTTGAACATGATGTATATATGTATAATCCTATTTATGATGTAAGGTGCACGATGAGTTAGCCAGCATCCTGATATTGAACATTGTAATTTTATTGATTATGGAAATGTTAAAGTTTCAACATAATGGTTGATTACTTTTGTGTATATTACCTCTTGTATTATGTCGAATAATGGAAATAGAAATTTAGATATTATGTGTACTTAATTTCTATATCTTGAGCTTTTATGTTGACCAACCCATAGCGATTGACCGTCTATGACTATTGAATTGACATTTAGGAATATTTGTCTTTTTGTGCTTATGTGGCATTTGTGGATTTTTTTTGGTCCTTACATGTGGTATCAGAGACGTGTTTAAACACTAGGACCTTGGTATACTATTGCTAAGTTGCATACTTATGCCTTGTGCAAGAGTTAATCTAACACCATGGATACTAGGAATAGTAAATGGGCTAGTTCTAGCAATGATCTAAATGGTGAATCCAATCAGAGGTTAGATCAGATCTTGGCTCTCTTGCAGCAGCAGGGTGATCGTATGAATCATCTAGAGAAAGATTTGAGAGGTAGGCAGAATGATGAGGAGTGAAGGAAGAGAGAAGAATACCTAAGGGTGGAAGCTCAATGAAAACAAGAGGAAGATTTGAGGCTGGAAGCTCAGCATAAGAAGGAGGAAGACCTGAGATTAGAAGCTCAAAGGAAAGAAGAGGAGGATAAGAGGAATGAAGAACTATTGAAATGAGATACTAATTCTAGGGCTACAACAGTACCCAATAACCGGGAAAGAATAGAAGAGGAACTAAACCGGGACCTCAAGAAGGTTGTGCCTCCTACCTTCAATGGTAAGACCATTGGTGATGAGGAGGAAGCATGGATTGTATCCATGGAAAATTATTTTCACATTCGCAATATTTCTAGTGAATCTAGAGTGATGTGGGGTGCTTTTCAGTTGATTGGTGAAGCTGGTACTTGGTGGAATAATGAGATGGCTGAAAAGAGGATGAAACCTAGTGAGATCACTTGGGAGGATTTTCTTGTACTCTTCTGTAAGATATGGTTGCCACAATCATACTATGATCAGAAAGTAGCTGACTTCAAGAACTTGATACAAGGAGTATTTTCTGTTACTCACTATCATGAGAGGTTTTGTCACTTGGTTAAGTATGTACCTCAGTACCAATAGGATGAGCGGTTTAGAACCCACAAATTTATTCTTAGACTACGTCCAAAGATAGGATCTGAGGTCGACATGCATGAGCCTGAAACTATGGACTTTGCCTTTAGAAAGGCATTGATCCAAGAACAAAAACTGCAATAGGTGTCTGCAGTAAGGGGTAATCAGAGGACAAATTCCTCTTAGGGATTTAAGAGGAAAATTTAGGATAATCGACCCAAGGATTCTGAATGTCAACAGGTCCAAAATATGAGAGGTAAAGGTTGAGGGAATGCAGATAGGAATGCCAACAACAATAATGGTGCTCAGTATCAGAATAGAGGTGCCAACCGGAATGGGAATAATAGAAATGACAATGGGAGGAACAGGCCTGAGGGTAGGAAAGGACCACTAGATGGTTGCTTCAATTGTGGAGGTGACCATTATGCCAGTACATGTCCTCAACATATGGTCCACAGAGATGGGAAGGGTCCCCAGGCTCAACATCTGATTCATGCAGCTGTTGACCGTAGGCAAGCTGACTTTTAGGCTACTCCAATCCAGCTAACTGGTAAGCTTTTTAGCAAAAATGTTTCCATTTTGATTGAAACAGGAGCTACAGAATATTTAATAGATCCTATAGTTGTCTCTCATTTATCAGTTAGACATGGATATTTGTCTGAACCATGGATGGTAGAATATGGAAATAGGGTAGAGCATAGGGTTGAGCAATGTTTGGCTTGCAGTGAGATAGAACTTCCAGATTTTTAGATGCAAGTAAATCTTTATGTAGCCCCATTGGGTTCCTATGATGTCATTTTGGGCATCAATTGGTTGACTAAACATAAGGCGTTAAAGTAAACTGTAAGGAAAAAATAGTTGAATGTATTAATGATTTAGGAGAACCTGTAGTACTTCTTGGTCAGAAAAGACCATTTGAGCTTAGACAAATTTATGCCATGCAACTGAAGAAGGAAAAGAGGAAGGGGTGCATGATGTATGTAGCATTTGTCAAAGATCTTGACACTCCTCCTAGTTTAGAGGATCATCCTATCTTGCAAGAGTTCCAGGATGTCTTTCTAGAGGACTTGCCAGAGTTACCTCCGAAGAGGGAATTTGAATTCTCTATTGATGTAATGCTTGGAACTGAGCCTCAATCCAAGGCTCCTTATCATATGACTACCACTGAAATGTATGAGTTGAAAACTCAGTTAATGGAACTCTTGGATAAAGGGTTCATTCACCCTAGTGTGTCACCATGGGGAGCCCCAGTTATCTTTGTAAAGAAGAAAGATGGTACCTTGTGGTTATGCATAGATTATAGAATGCTTAACAAGGTGACTATCAAGAATAGGTATCCTCTTCCTTGAATAGATGAACTATTTTATCAGATGAAGGGAGCACATGTGTTTTCTAATATTGATTTGTGATCTAGATATCATCAACTCCGAATCAAAGAAGAAGATATATCCAAGACCGCTTTCAAGACAAGGTATGGACATTATGAGTTTGTCATCTTAATTTTTGGGTTGACCAATGTGCCAGCAGCATTTATGAACTTGATGAACAGTGTGTTCAGAGATTGTTTAGATAAGTTTGTAGAGATATTCATTGATGACATTTTGATCTACTCAAAGAACATGGAAGAGCATGAGGAGCATTTGCAAATAGTCTTACAATGACTTAGAGATACGAAGCCTTATGGGAAGCTATCGAAGTGTTCTTTCTATTAGATGGAGATTCATTATTTGGGTCACATCATATCTACAAATGGAATTGCAGTTGACCCTACAAAGATTAAAGCCATTCTTGAGTGACCAGCTCTACAAAATGTGAGTGAAGTTAGAAGCTTCATGGGACTTGCAGGTTATTATAGGAAGTTTGTGGAGGGATTCTCAAAGATTGTAGCACATATTACATCCCTTCAAAGGAAAATGAAAAGATACGAGTGGATGAATGTATGTGAGGGAGCCTTCCAGTTGTTGAAGAAGAAACTCACATCCGCTCCCATTTTGATTATATACCTGACCCAAATGGGCATCTCACAGTGACTACAGATGCTTCAGGTGAAGGTCTTGGAGGTGTACTTATGTGGGATGGTAGAGTAGTGGCTTATGAGTCACGAAAGCTGAAACAGTATGAGGTTAACTATGCACCTCATGACTTGGAATTGGCAGCAATTGTGCATGCTTTAGTGATGTGGAGACATTACCTTTTGGGTAAGCCGTTTGAATTGAAGACAGATCACATGGGACTTAGGTATATCTTCACACAACCTAATCTCAATGCAAGACAGAGACATTGGTTGGAGTTTTTGAGTGAGTATGACTTTAGCATTGAGTACATTAAGGGCAAGGAGAATAGAGTGGCAGATGCTCTTAGTAGAAGAAGACACATCGCAACTATCTCTACTTCTAGAACACGGTTGAGGGATCACGTGTTGCAGAATCTTCCAGGAGATGATCATTATGAGATGGTCAAATAAACCTTGCACATTGATCCATCAGATCACCATCTTGATGGATACACTTTTTAGGATGACTGTATTCTCAGATACCAGAATAGGATGTACATTCCTGACCGAGAAGGGTTGAGGAAGGTAGTACTTGAGGAGATGCACTGCACTCCATTTGCAAGACATCTAGGGGTAAACAAGATGATTGCTGATTTGAGGCCACTATACTTTTGGCTAGGGATTAAGTGTGATGCGATAGCTTATGTAGCCCAGTGTTTAGAATGTCAGCGAGTTAAGGCTGAGCATGTCCACCCAATAGGAATTTTATACACACATGATATTCCGAAATACAAATGGAAAGTCATCAGTATGGATTTTATCCAAGGTTTACCCATGACACGATGTAGGCATGATTTAATCTTGGTAGTAGTTGACAAACTAACCAAGGTAGCTCATTTCATTCTAGGGAGTTTGAAAGATGGATCCTTGGGTTTGGCCAAGAAGTTTATTTAGGAGATTTTTAGGCTACATTGTGTACCAGAGAACATTATATCTGACAGAGATACATGGATGACATCAAGGTTTTGGAAAACCTTGAATGCTTCCTTGGGTACATGGTTGAATTTTAGCATAGCCTATCATCCTCAGGCGGATGGGAAAATAGAGACAGTAAATCAAGTTGTTGAGGATTTACTTCAGATGTATTACATGGATCAGCAATACAAGTGGGAAGAGTATCTTCCATTGGTAGAGTTTGCTTATAACAACTCTTACCATGCTTCATTGGGAATGGCTCCATTTGAGGCACTGTATTGGTGGAAGTGCTGCATTGCTATTAGTTGGGATAGAATGGAAGATAGGATCATTATTGGTCCTAACTTATTGAGAGAGATGGAAGATCAGATGACTCTGATTCATGCTCAATTGAAAGAAGCAATGAATCGTCAGAAGAATTATGCGGATAGGAATCGCACTTTTAGGCAGTTCCAGGAAGGGGACAAAGTATTCTTGCTTGTGAGACCACATAAAAGCTCTATTTCTTTTGGCAAGTCATCAAATCTTGCACCGAGATATGTGGGTCCATTTGATGTTTTGGAAGTTATCAATCCTGTTGCTTATAGACTTGCTTTACTGCCCGCTCTAGCCCAAATCCATAATGTGTTTCATGTTTCCTTGTTGAAACCCTATCATCTAGATGCATCTCATATCCTTGATTAGCATGCATTACAGGTGCAGGATTCGGGGGTGGTGCTAGTGGAGCCTACCCACCTCATTGATCAGCATACCATCAAGGTGTGTGACATAGATGTGTTGCAGTACAAGGTCCAACGGAACCAATTCTCTGTTGGCAATGCTACTTGGGAAGATGCGGAAGACATGCATAGATATTTTTTGTAGCTTTTTGATTAAGCTTATACATGTTCTTATTTTCAGTTACTCATGTTACAGGCTTGGACATTGCTACTATTATGTGTTTCATTAGACATCAGGCTATCATAGCTGACTTCATAGATTCTTTTTGTTTTGGACTCATTGCGACAGTTTGGACTTGATGACTTGGTTGAATACTTATGACCAAATTCCTTATGCTTCATGATTATGTTCGATGTGTTAGACATTATTATGAATATTATAGAAGTAAATATGTTATCATGTGAATTACATTGCCTTGATGTTATTTGGGATATAGAATGTCACGAAATGGTAATATGACTTAATGTGAATATCATGATGTTTTATGGATGATTAATTGAACGTTATTTAAAATATGGTTTTAGATTTGTGGAATAACCTATGAATGATCAATCTAGTGGTTTGATGGATTTGACAGGATTGAAGGTGGGGGTGTGTTTCAGAAAGAGAAGTTTATCTTTTCGGTAATGGTTGATCGGAAAAATATGGGTTTTCACACATCATGTAGTATTTGATTTTTATGCTTGCTTTAGATTAATGAATTTTGTTTCTAACTCTATCTCAAATGGTAAATGCATGGTGTGTGTGGAGATTTAAAAGTTGATTTGAATATGAAAGTAAATTTTATAAACTTGTTGATTTTATGGTAAAAATGCATTATCTTGAACAATGGAACTAGAATTATTAACCATCTTCATGTCAAATTCTTTATTTTCTTGGATATGATTGCAATTTTGATCGATTCATTGTGGAAGATGAACTTCTTAAGAGGGGAAGGATGTCACATCCCTCTCTCTACCATTATCCTCTATCCCAGATAAGGATGATACATGGAGTAGCTGGAAGCTAATAGAACTATGTTTCAAATATCCAACCTTCCACTTTAATAACAAATCTAGAATCTTCATGCAATCAAATGACAAAATCTGGAGGATTTGATTGTTTCAGCCCCTTTTGTTGACTTTTGAGGAGTCGGAGAAAAACTTCATGGGCCCTCTATAAAGAGAGGTAGTGGAACCGATTGAAAAGGGGGGGGGGGGCACAGAGTGCATAAGAATAAATTCTTATAACCAGCGCATAGGAGGAGAGATAATAACCAGCACATAGATGGAAAAGGAGAAGAGGAAAGTGCGCAGGCAGTGGAAGAAAGACAGTGTTAAGAAAAGGAAAATAATGCTGGGAAGGAAGATAGAAGGAGTACATTGGAGTGGAGGTAGCGCTTGGTCCCTCAAACCTTCGTCACTTTAAATCAGGTTCTTCATTTAATATTTAGTTGCTGAGATATCTGAAAATTACAAGCAATAAGTTCATGTAGGAGATAACTAGTAGTAACTCTTAAATTACTTCACTCTATATTTATGATCTTGGGAGATAAAACACATAGTTGTACTCTATTTTTTATCTATTTTGTGGCCCATCTCTCCAGTTTTAATGCTACCTATGTGAAATTCAATGTTTATCTCTCTGTATTCTCAATGTGCAACTATTAAATTGTTTTTGATTTTAAAAATAAAAATAAAAATAAAATAAAATAAAGTAAAATGTTTTTATATCTCTCCAACAATTTTCTAAACTCTAAATTGTAAATGCATAAATGAATGTATCTTGATGTCAGATTGCATAGTAACATTTTTGTGGACAAACAGACAATATAAAATAGATTTAAAAAGGGGAAGCACATATTAGTTGCAAGAAAATTTCATCTATTTTTTTTTTTGTTTTGTTGATAAGTTTTTAATTGACAAACCAAAAGATTATACTCTTGCAAGAATTTAGGGAGAAAATTTTAGAATTTAGGGAGAAACTAAGAAACATGATGGGGTAGATGTCTGTTTAGTTCATTTTGAAATATGATTACATTTCATTATCTCGACATGTTATCTTAACACTCTTTAAAATTTGGACATGCACAGTTTTTAAAAGTCACAAGCATTATCAAAACCAGGTTTTTAATTGAGAATTGGAAACGTTAAATCTATGGAGTTAATTTTCTTTGTGTTTTCAGTTTTAGTTTACCTTTCTTATTAAGAACCGTGGATTGTATTACATTATATATACATATACATATGCTGAATCACTTTCTTAATGAGTGAAATTATGATTGCAATAATTTTGGAAATAATAAGGAAAGGGTGTAGTATGTGGAATACCAGAAAAAGGTATTATATTTTGTTCACTACCTACCAGTAGAAATTTGGCATTTAAATGTTGTGGCCAAAGCTATGGAAACACATGTTTTCTTAAATGTGTTGGTTATTTATGTTTCATCTTTCTATAATCTATGATTAGTTCTACTTAGGCATATGTGGAAAGTAGTTAGTTTCACAAACACACCAGATTCCTTTCGATCCATCAGTGTCGAGAGATAGACTTCTTGGGTAGGGTCGATGCGCTCTTCATTTCAAGATGAGCACAGAGGGAGCTAACCACTCTGTGGTTGGGTGGATTAAACCTCTGAATTACACTCCCATCTCGAGATTTGCAGATAGATAGGTGTCCGATGGTTTAGGAGACTGGAGCATGCAGATGGACAGTTGTCCGATGGCATATTGGATATTGTTTAAATCGACCTTTTGATCTTGAACATGATGTATATATGTTTAATCCTATTTATGATGTAAGGTGCACGATGAGTTAGTCATCATCCTGATATTGAACATTGTAATTTTACTAATTATGGAAATGTTAAAGTTTCGACAGAATGGTCGATTACTTTTGTGTATATTACCTCTTGTGTTATGTCGAATAATTGAAATAGAAATTTAGAGATTATGTGTACTTAATTTCTATATCTTGAGTTTTTATGTTGACCAGCCCATAGCAATTGACCATCTAGGACTATTGAATTGACATTCGGGAATATTTGTCTTTTTGTGCTTATGTGGCATTTGTGGATTTTTTCGGTCCTTACACTATCATCAACAACTAGAAGTCTTAAGATTAAAAAAAACTAAGTATGCTTTAGAAATGGGCAATAAAGATGAAATTGAAACTTTAATTTCTTATTGCCTCTATCAATTTTTTTAATTTATGTTTTGATTTTTCATGGTTAGCTTGGTTGTCATTAAAACATATTGATTTTTCATGGTTATCTTGGTTGTCATTAAAACATATATTGATTCAATATTGTTATCTTGCAAGGAATTTGTGAATATATTTTTTTTAAAAATAGACAATCAATATAAACCTTCTTTAAGATATAATAGACATAAAATGCAAATATCTTAGCATATCTTAAGAAAGATGAAGTATTGATAGGTACTCCAGACATGAATACAATTGATAGTATGGAGGATTTGGGTTCAGGCTTAAATGGTCATCACATTGCCTTAACAGTGCTAAAAGAGTCATGGGAGCATTTGCTTTCCAATGCCAAGGTCTATTTCAAGATTGTATCTGACAAACTATAAGGTATGAACACCCTTATACATACAATTTTGATCATAGTATTTGGCATTGTTGCCAAAAAAGGAGGAGTGTATAGTTGATAACAAACGAGGAAGTATATAGAGTATATAGTCTATGGTACAAAGGGGAGTTATAGACTCAGGGGGAGTATGTAGTTAGACATGGATTATAGGTTTTTTTGAAAATTTTTGAGAATTTTTGAAAATTTCAAAAGTTTTTTCCATCAATGCCAAAGGGGGAGAATGTTGATTGTAGAATGTTTATAGATGACATTGATGATGATTTTACAAAGTATGGTTGTCATTGTTGGAAAACCATTGCATAGGTAAGAATTTTTTTTGTAATTATATGAAGATTATAGCAACTGATACACTATAATATCCAATTGGTAACCAGAAGTTAAGCCAGAAAGGTAACCGGTGAACACGATAATGTGTGCATGAATGTTGTCACACTTCTATGAATCATTCCATTCAAGGTTGCTCACGAATGAGGCCTCAAATATCGATCCATATCTCTCTAGTCATGGATGTGTAAAAATGTAAAATGAAGGCCCTCAGATTGACCTAGTTGTGTCTATTGCAAATACACCATTAAATGAGAGATTCAAATGCATGAAAATGAAATCTAATCTAAATGATAACAATGCATATTAGTCTATGAGAGGAAATATGAATGCAAATCTAATCTATGGAAATAAACATGATTATAATCTATATGAGGAGCCATGAATACAAGAATAAAGAAAATAAGAAGAGAGCTTGAGTGCTCAAATTCTCCTCCAAAGTTGCTCTCCAAACTTGCAGCATAACAATATTATGAAAACCTAATATGAAAATGAGAAGGAGAGGTCTCCTTTTAAAGAAAAGAAAACGATTGAGATTAAGAGGCAAAAATCAAAGGCTACAATTAAGAGGCAAAAACCCACCACTTAGAGAGATGTGAAGAAAAATAGATTTTTATTTAATTTAATTCATTTCCTTTTTCAACAAATAAAGTGCTTTAAGAGGGGATTTTTATTTATTTAATTAAAAAGGAGGTTTTCTTTCAATTAAATAAATTAGAATAATTTTATTTAATTAAATAGGAGGAATTGAATTTAATTAAAAGGGAGATTAAATCTTTTAATTAGATAAAATTGATCAAACCTTAGAAAATATTGAAATAATTGAATAATTGAATTAATTACAATTTGATCAAGGAAATTGATTTGAATTGAAAATGTTGCAAAGCATTGATTCAGAAAATTGATAAAATGATAAAATA
>JAGRRI010046814.1:0-14710 GCA_018584345.1 Thuja plicata | reverse complement strand
TATGTTTGTTCTGATGCTTATTTTGTAATGACATAAAAGGGTACATCTATGAAGGATGTGGAACAACTGAAAGAAGGCTTAAAACCCATAAGTAAGAATTTAAGAGAACGCTGGGGTAATTTGCAGTTAAAATATGATATGTTATCAATTAAATTACGTGAACTAGATTTTAGTCTACGAGGCACTGTATTGAAATTGCATGTAGGGATAAAATAGGAAACCTCAGCTTTACCATCCATTTGTGCTGCTCCTTCGGCCATAAAGGGATATTCCTTTAAGAGAGGTAGTTGCAAGTCTTGGTTGGAACATTAATTCATATATAAACAAATCATATTTTAGTGGCATGTGTTTTCTTGAAGACAAACACAATGATCAAAATATGATCAATGGTATGCAAAATATAGTGTGATCTATCATGAAGAACACCAAATACAGTGATTTATAATGATAAGATAGTGTTGTTCATTATCAAGACAATGTTGTTCATTGTTAAGACAGTAAAGTAATGATATCAAAACAATGACAATAAAGATTGAAAGGGACTGAACATTCTTAAAATATAGTTAATTTAACATAATTTTGTCTTTCTTATTGTGGTGTATAAATTAATATATTTTTTATTTAGAATCATATCTAGATAACAAATCAGTAAAATGTTTTGGATTTCAAATTGATTATAGGTGAAATTGCCTGTAGTAATGATAAGATGGAAACAAGAAAAATGCTCACTAATGTTGATAGTTAACTATTGTTGAAGAGTCAAGACTGTTAATCAGTTGTGTTCTTTGTCAGATGTCTGATATGAAAACTGAGGCACTAAAGGTCATATGAAAGCCTACCTACACTCTTTGTCAAATTTACTGAATCTAGTTTTCACTGGTATTGCAATATCTAGGCTTGGTGGTGTCATAGGCACCTTTAGAGGCTTTCAATGAGGGGAAATTTGTCGCTTTCCCATTATCAATTAAATGTCATGAAAATATTTGAAAAGATTAGAGTTCTTTGGAGATATGCATGATACCTAAGTAATCAGTGTTATTTGAGTGTTTAAATTTAGATGTAACTATAGAGGTGCCTTAATGATTTCTACTATGGTGTATTAATGCTTGTGTCAATTCATATTTGTTGTGTTTTTAATGTTTCTCTGTGAATGCATAAGTGGAATGGTATGACTAAGTAAGCACCAACAATTTGACCTCTTGGGAAAGCCTAATGCTTCATCTTTATGATTATCACATAGATACAATGAATGTTAAGTGTACCATTCATTCTCATGAAAAATGGATTCTTACAACCACTACTCATGAAACATGAGTCAGTAAGTTTGACCCAAAAACTACACAGACCCTGACAGCAAAAGTCTTGTTTAATAACAAGAGATTGATTAACAGATCAAGTTTTTACTGCAATGGCATTTTCAAAAGCTATAATTTTTTGTACAATGTTGAAAAATGTAGATGGACAAGGCCTCTATTTTGGGGGATGACATAGAATATGTAAAGCAACTGTAAAGGAGGATGCAAGAGCTAGAAACTCAAAGGAAAAAAACACCATTCCTGCTCCAGATTTGGCTCGAAAATAGTTAAACAACAAATCATAAGAGAAACTAACCAGACAAAACAACAGTGTAGGCAATCATAATCGGGTTATAGACCCAGTTATAACCCAGAACTAGTTAGCAGCTACAGAAATTTTCGCGACACTGATAGATCCAAATCATCTATGTTTGAAAAGAGAAAAATCAGAGTGCTTGAAGGATCTGATCCCCTCAAGATCGTGGAAGGGTGTGGAACTAATGTGCAGGTTTCTATAATTGAAAGAGAAGCCTTGGTTGAGTTGCAGTGCCCTTGGAGGGACAGTTTATTGCTTGATTTATGTGCAGGTTTCTATAATTGAAAGAGAAGCCTTGGTTGAGTTGTAGTGCCCTTGGAGGGACACTTTATTGCTTGATTTAATGCAAACACTCAGTTCTGTGTATATGGAGGCATACTCTATACAGTAATCTAAGGTGGATGGAACATTTGTAGAAAAAGTTAGAGCTAAGGTACTGATCTCAAACCCTCTCTATGATCCCCATTACTCATGCTTGACCAACTTTTTGGATTTATACGATAGGGAATTCACTTCCTGACCTGATACAGGCATTGATGATCCATTCATCTAATGAAAAATTTTCCAAGTCGGTAAATTAATAATTTTTGATGTACTGTCAAGAATAATTCATTTTTGTGATTCTTATGCAGCCAAACTTTGTCTATCTTGATTAGAATTGTATCTATGTTATAAAGAAGCAATTAAAATTATTGTCTACAAATGAGCACACTAGGTTAGTGGGGACTTGAAAGTACATCCAATTAATAAAATTAGGATAAAAATAATCCTAGGTTATGAATAATTAATAAACATAACTAGAAGGGTTAAATCCATGTGGGTAAAAGTCAAACTACATGATCCAATGAGAAGCACAAATAGCCATCTGAGAGGGGAAGACTCCTGAAGGAAACATGGAGCTGATGAAAACTAGCTTGGAATAAGGATGGTAATTGGTGTTGTTACACATCAACAACAAATGTTCTAGAAGAGGAACCAATAGTTCACCATCCACTGCCATGACAAATTGATGTAAATATTACTAGAAGAGTCAAACCCATGTGGGTAAAATCCAATCTGTATGATCAAACTTAAAATACAATTACCATGTGAGGAAAGAAGACCTCCCAAGGAAACAATGATCCAATGAAGACCAAATATGAAGGCCAAGGATGATGATCAATGTTGTTACACAAATGTAACAAATTTTGTGGTAGAAGATGCAACAACATTGTCATGTCCCCTTAGAATTGTGAATTCTTCAAGTTCTGTGGTGCAGAGCAGTAGGTACTAGGGACTATATTATTACTGAAGAATGCCTTAAATGATCTAGAACATTTTGGGGAATCCTTGGAATTTGAATTATTTTTTTGTTCAATCTGGATTTTTTGACATTTGATCCTCCATTTTTGTGTATGGGGGTCATAGGAGGCATAAATGCATTGTAAACTGGTTAGAAAAGTTCTCTCTCATTGTATCCTTAAGTGTTTTAGTGGTAGTGACAGAGCAAGGGTTTCTAAGTTGCAGAGGCACATTATAGATGTGAGGAGTGAGTTTTGGACATTGTTATGACACTTGAAAGCCTCAGGAGCATTGTAACACGTTTGTAATTTGACTGTGATAGTGGAATGATAAGCACTTGTTCCCTCTTACTAGAGTTTTGACCTATTGAAGGGTTTCTCTTGGGTGGATTGCTTGTTGCCGTCATTGTGTATGGGTTCTCTTGTATGTTATCTCACTGTTACATGTTATTTCATGATTTACAAACAAGATGGGCATATTTTAATTGTAAATAGTATCCATTTGAATTTGGTTTTCAATGTTTCAAAAGTGTTTTTTAGAATTGACAATGACATCTATAGTTGGTGAAAGCTAATGACATCATGTATAGGAACTATTCTTAGAAATTTGCCTACATTTAACAATAATTATTCTGGATAGACTTTTAGCCCATAATTATTGAAAAGGTTTCTCAATTAGTTCAAGGTATTCTTAGTCAAAAGACAGTCTATGAAATGTGATTTCATTAATGAGATCAATAAACACCCTCTTTTGTTGAAATGGTATGATAATTCTTTAAAGGGTACTAACTCAATGGAAGAGAACCTACTTTATAAGTAGAAGGATGGTGGTTTGATTCCATCGTGCCCTAATATGACTAAATATATGACTAAATAAATGACTAAATAAATGACTAAATAAATGACTAAATATATGATTAAATATATGACTAAATATATGATTAAATAATTGACAAATTCAATGACCAAATCAACGACCAAATAAATGACCAAATAAATGACTAAATCAATGACCAAATAAATGACTAAATCAATGACCAAATCAATGACCAAATAAACGACCAAATAAATGACTAAATAAACAACCAAATAAATGGCTAAAATAGTTTAGTCGTAAATTTGGTCGTGAGATAAATGACCGACAATAAACTACCACTGATCACGTGACCAAATTTGGTCATTTATCTACAATTTTTGGTAGTTTGTTTGGTCATATATTGTTATTTTTTTACTAGTGTACCAAACATAGAGTCTGCATTCAAATCTTCTTTGAGAATAAGTAAATCAAGTAATAAACACACTATGAGAAAAGATAGTGATAGTGAAAGTGAAGAAGAAGATCTTGATGAAATTTAAGCACTCATGGCTAGAAGAATGCAGAGGCAAAGGTAAATACAAGGTAAATTTCCACTTGTTTGTTTTAATTGTAAAGAGATTGGACACTTTGCTGCAAGATGTCCTAACAAAAGAAAAGATGACAGAAGTAATGACAAGTCATTTGAAAAGAAGTATGACAGAGGTGATTACAGAAGCAACCGAGAATCAGAAAGAAGAGATACCCGAGACTAAAAGGACAAAGGAAAGAATGCCAGTTACTTAGCTAAATGCAAAGATGAAGATACTGACACCGAATCTGATGAAGACATCGAGATGGTGTTTGTGGCAATGAAATATGATTCAGATGATGATGAAGAAAGGTATGTAGAAAAAACACTTATATCTAAAGTTAGTAAAAATAATGTTTTCATCATAGATAGTGGCTGCACTCACCACATGACCGGTGAAAAACAAAAGTTTAAGACTTTTGAATACTATAATGGTGGCTCAGTAAGAATGGGTAATGATACACCTTTTCCAGTTGAAGGTAGAGGAACTATAATGTCTAATAACCTGATAAAATGTGAAAATGCTTATTGGGTTAAAGGACTAAATTATAATCTATTAAGTGTTTCTCAGTTGAATAATTCAGGTCACAGAGTAGCATTTGAAAATAAGAAGGCAAAGATCTTCAATGAAACAAGAAATCTGATTGGTACCGGTGAGCAGACAAAAGGTAAGTGATTCTATCTGAATGATACTCACACCACTTGTTTGATGGCTAGAAACAAAGACATATGGTTGTGGCACAAAAGGTTGTGTCATGTGAACTTTGACAACATGATAAAGATAAGCAAAAAGAGAAATGTAAGAGGCTTACCGACGATGACTAAGCCTGACAATATCATGTGTAAGAATTGTCAAAAAGGTAAGATGACAATGTCTAGTTTCAAAAGAAAAACCCATACATCTGATGCAATTCTATAATTAGTCCATACTGATCTATGTGGACCCATGAGGACAAAGAGATACTATGGAGATAGGCATTTTATTCTCTTTGTTGATGATTTTTCTAGACTGATGATAGTTATGTTCTTAAAAGATAAATCAAAACCATTCAAGATGTTTAAATGGTACAAAGCAATGGTAGAAAAACAAAGTGGTAAGGAACTAAAATTATTAAGATCAGATAGAGGAGGAGAATTTATTTCAGATGAATTCACTAACTTTTGTAATGAGCATGAAATCAAAAGACATGTCTCTGCACCGATAACACCACAACAAAATGGAATTGCTAAAAGAAGGAACAAATCCATTGTTGATTGTGTAAGGACACTGATGATAGAGAAAGACATCACCCAAATCTTCTGGAGGGAAGCTGTCAGTACTGCTATCTATACATTAAATAGATTACAATTGAAGAAAGACACCAAGAAGACACCCCATGAGCTTTGGTATGGTTACACGCCCAATGTAGGTTCAAATTTTTTGGTAGTCAATGTTATATCTTACAAGATGATAGAAATGAAAAACTTGACTGCAAAAGTGATGAAGGAATCTTTCTAGGGTATTCCACCAAGAGCAAGGCTTATAAATGTCTCAATAAAGCCTCTAACAAAATTGTTGAAAGTGCAAATGTAAAGATAGATGAATTTGCAGAGAAAAATGAAAAGGAAAGCATGAAACAACCAGAGGACTACAACAGGTTTGTTTACAATGAAGAACCTAATACTCTACCCAACCAACAATGTAGAGCTCCCAAGAAACAGATCACTACACCCAAGCATCAAGCTGCAAATACCGACATTCAAGATATTGCTCAAGATGATGTACCAAGTGATGGAGAACAGAATGATCATCAATATGATAAACAAAGAGCTAAACCTGTACTTGCAAAGTATGTCAGAAGGAACCATCCATAGAACCAGATCATAGGAGACAAGAAGGCTGGTATGAGAACTAGAAGTAAGTATCTAAACACAAGATGTCTTATTTGTGATTTTGAGCCAAAATATGTCAATGCTACACTTGATAATGATGAATGGATAAGTGCTATAAATGAAGAAATTGAGCAGATAGAGAAAAACAAGACATGGACACTTGTACCAAGACCAGATGACAAGAATGTCATCAGTACAAAATGGATATTAAGGAATAAACTGGATGAGAATGGAGAAGTCACCAGAAATAAAGCAAGACTACTATGCAAGGGGTATGCACAAGAAGAAGGGATTGACTATGGAGAGACCTTTGCACCCATTGCAAGGCTAGATGGAGTGAGAACATTACTTGCCTATGCTGCATATAAAGGCTTCAAGGTATACCAAATTGAATACTTGAGGAAGAGGTATACATTGAGCAACCAGAAGGATTTGTTGATCTAGAAAAGAGAAACATGGTATGTAGACTACACAAAGCCTTGTATGGATTGAAACAAGAACCCCGAGCATGGTATGAAAGACTTCATTCCTATCTCATAAGTATTGGATTTGTAAGGACTAGTGAAAACAATAATCTTTATTTGAAGGAAGATATTGATGCTAACATTTTGATTGCTAAAATATTTATTGATGACATCATATTCAAAGGCAATGATATGCTATGAAAATCATTTGCAAATGAAATGAGTAAAGAGTTTGAGATGCCTATGTTTGGAGAGATCGAGTTCTTTCTTGGTCTATAGATCATGCAACAAGATGAAGGTATTTTCATTACACAATCCAAGTACATCAAGGAAGTGCTGAAAATATTCAAGATGGAAGATTCCAAAATAGTTGGAACATCGATGGAAACTAGATGCAAATTGACAAAGGAGGACAAGTCAACAGAGATAAATCATACTTTGTACATATCAATGATTGGAAAAATTATGTATGTTGTACATACTAGACCAGATATTGCACATGCAATAGGAATAGTTGCAAGATTTTTGGCTAATCCCAGAGAATCACATATGACTGCTGTGAAAAGAATCCTAAGATATTTGAAGAATACCAAGGAATATGGCTTATGGTATAGAACAGAAGACAAATTTGAACTTAAGGTCTTTACTGACGCTTATTGGGCTGGAAATATTGATGACCAGTGTGTGCTAAAAATGTGTCACACTTCTATGAATCATTATATCCAAGATTACTCAAGAATGAAGTCTTGAATGGCAACACATATCTCTCTATTCATGGAGTGCAAGGGTTTGTAGTGGAGGCCCTCAGATTGACCTAGTTTGTGCCCATGCAAGTACACCATAAAATGAGATATTCAAAGAGGAAAAGAGAGGATGATAGTCTCCATGATCATCAAGTATGCATGCAAATGAAAGCTATTCTATATGATAACAATGCAATAAAGGAAATTAATCTATATGATAATAATGCATGATTATTTTATGAAAGGAAATACAAATGCAAGATTAATCTATGAAAGAAAACATGAATCTAATCTAATATGCAACTACAAAATTAATCTAAATGGATTTCCATGGGGCATAAAAGAAGAAGACAAGAAGAGAGAAGTTGCAATATCCAAGCTCAAGTGTTCAAAATCTCCTCTAAAATTGCTCTCCAAACCTGCAGCATAACAATAGCCTAAAATTTTGATTATCAAATTAGAAGGAGAGGTTTCCTTTTAAAGAACAATAGACGGTGGAGATTAAGAGGGAAAATCAAAGGCTATGATTAAGAGGCAAAAAGGCCACCACTTAGGAAGATGTGTGAAGAAAAGGAACTTTATTTATTTTTATTTAATCTATTTCCCTTTTCAACAAAGAGGGATTTAAGTGGGGGTTTTATTTGATTAAAGATGAATTTTATTTTAATTAAATAAGATTATTTAATTTAATTGAAAGGGATATTTTAATTAAATGAGATAATATTATTTAATTAAGAGAGATTTTGATTAAATAAGATAAGATTATTTAATTAAAAAGGAATTTTAATTAAATAAGATTATTTTATTTTATAAAAAGAAATTGTTTTCTTTTAATTAAATAAGATAATTGATGAAATGATCAAACCTTTGGAAATATTGAAATAATTGAATTAATTACGATTTGATCAAGGAAATTGATTTGAATTAAAATGTTGCAAAGCATTGATTCAGGAATTTCATAAATTGATAAATGGGGGCCCATAGTCCAGGCAACCATTTTAGGGTGCATACATTTGCCCCTCTTTGACTAATGTGTGATCTTTATGGGAACACATGTAGTCAAAGAATGTAGTTGAAGTGTGAGATCAATTTGGGATCACAAAACAACCCAGACGTGTGATCTTTATGGGAACACATCAAGACAAAGATAAGTTGTTTGAAAAATACAAGGTCAAAACCCCTGTAAATAGGTAATTGACATGTCCAAGATAAGAATCTCAGGCAAGGTTTCCCCAAGTGGAGCGATTGATAGGATTGATAAAGTTGAATCAAGGATTGAATTTTGTAGGTACTGCCTCCTCCTGATCAAAATCAAAATGAGATAGAGGAGAAACAACAAATTGATAAATTTGATTAAATCAAACTAAAGATAAGGTTCTTGATGTAAGATGAAAGATATAAGGATCAAAGAACCAAGGTAGATCATCAAGCATGAAATATTATGCCCCAAGGTTGAATTAAAAGAAAAGAAGTGGGGTGAAAGCGAATGGAAGATAGAAGTTTGGAAGAGGTGGAAAGAAATGGAGAGAAGAAAGAGAATTTGCCTAAAGAAAGAGAATGCCCCAAAATCAATCAACTGTTTAAGATAGAAAATTTTGATTGAGATCACGCAAGAAGATAAGGAAATGAAGATCAAACATGATCACAGTTGATTAAAGTCCACAAGAAAGATGAAGGAAACCCTCTCAAACTCATAATGTAGCCTAAAATGCAAACTAACATGAAGTCTAACAGTGCAAGCTATATAAAAATGAAAAGGTATACTTGCAATACAACAACTGTAACATAGGACTTTTTGTTCATCATTCATTAGAGAATGTTAAGGAACTTATTTTATCCATTGGGCCATTATTAACGGACATCGTAAAATCACACAATCATCACTAGTCACAAGCGCAACTATGAAGATATGAATGTGATTTATAATGGATTGGAATGTGGAAAGATTCTAACATAAGCATCAAAGACATAAAGGTCAAGATGACTGTAATGTTAGCTTACCCAATTTAATATAGCAAATCCACGCTCGCATCAAGGCATAGCGGCCAGGATGACCAGTAGAACAGTTGTGCAAAAATAGTGAAGCATAAAGCAGGAAGCAAATAAAAACATGTTCCATTCCCCAAGTCCTCTAGCTATGCATCACAGAGAGACTTATGAGACAAGGACACTCAACGAAAATCAATAACAGTTAGCACGCAAAGAAAAGATCAAGACATAACTCAAGCATTAAGTGTTGTGTTTAAAAATTTAAGTGTGTTAACTGATACTGAGTTCCGAGGATAAGGATTGAATGCTTGCAAGTAGGTAAGATCACATGCCAAAACTGGGTAAGACCAAATAGATAAGTGTTGAAAAACACTCAATGTCAGGGGTTGTATTGAAAAATACAGTTGGAGTGGTGTTGAAAAATACCATTTGTGAGATGTCCTAAAGACTAACGCATCTAATTCCAAACCAAGGCAACAAGGACAAGGCATGATGGAGAAAGGCTAAGTGTCGTGGATACGTGCTAAGAAACAAGGGTGCAAAGGCCTCAAGTAGCACCTGTTTCTAGATTTTCACCACTTGGGTTTTTATTACAATTTTTTTCTCTTTTATTTTTTTCATTTTTTTCTTCTTTTTTTTAGGACTTTTTATAAATTTTTTTGAATTTTTGCTACCAAAGCGCCTATTTCTAGGTTTTCACCAATAAGTGTGTACAAAGGATGCCCCCAGATAGAATGGGCATCATGGATAGAACTTTTTCAGGTGCAAGACATTGATAGGATTAGGGAGCTGCTCTCCCTCTACTGTAGACAGTAAATAAGCACCTGACTCAAAAGTTGTTGTAATGATGTAAGGTCCAAGCCAATTAGGTTCAAATTTTTCCTTTTGATCTCTATGTTGTTGATTCTTGGGATTTTCATATAGGACAAGATCTCCCACTTAGAATTATCTAGGGCGAACCTGTTTGTTGAAGGATTTGGACATGCGCATTTGATAAACACTCATATGGTCAAATGATGCTTGGTGTTTCTCATCTAGAAGTTCTAACTCTTGAAGTCTCATGACATGGTAGTCTTCATCTATAACTAGACCTTTGAGGGAAACTCAAAGTGAAGGAATCTTAACTAATAAAGTAGGGATAGATAATAAAATATACTTAATGTATTTGTAATTGTTCTTATTAAGTATATTTTATTAGCTATCCCTACTTTATGTCTCATGTTTTCCTCAAACCCTCATTTTAACACATGTGGAATGATCACGACACACACACTTTGCCTTTTTCTTTAAAAATAGGTATTACAACCAAAATAATAGCTTACAATTTATGTTGAGTACCTCAAATTGAACTTGTTGCATTTTTATACTATTTAGTCAAACATGTACAATGAAAATGTTTGTAAACCCTAGGGGGAACAATTTCTTTACAAACCTTAACACGAAAATTAGTTTAAAGAGTTTCTTCATTCACAACTTTGACATCAATACAAGCTTAAAAGACATCACAAATAATACTGCAGAGGCCTTTAAAGGTATTTTTCTGGTACAACTTTTTTATCGGTAAAATAATTAAGGGTATGAGTTCAAACTTGTGTTACAACATGGTAAAAAAAATGTCATAATTTTTTAAATATCTGATCATCACAATTTGTAGCAAAAACAAATTCCTTACAACTCATTTTTTAAGTTAATATATGCAATTGGGAGGATATGTACAAAGAGAACTTATTCGACAAGCTTTCCAAAAATGACAAACGCAAATAACATTGCAAGTGCATATAATTAACAATAATATTGTCCAAATTTAACCTACAACATGAGTACAACATCTTAGTGAAAAAAATTTTTGAGCTCAAAATTATATCATGAATTTTGATAAATAAAACTAGGTCAAAAGCGATTGCTTAGCAATTGAAACTTGCCGAAAGGAAGACGAACAAGCTTGGTTGAATGCTAAGGTAGCTAGAAAGTTTCTCAATACTTTGAAGACCTAGCTTAGGAACAAAAATGACCAAAAGAATCAAACACCCTCATAAAGCTTCCTTCGTAATTGAGCGATTTTTCATCCGCTAGATGTGAAGAACCAAAAAGAATAACACAAATACAAACTCACATGGATCTGTTGAACCCAAGAAAACATAAACCATAATTTAATTTTTAGTAGTTCTTATGTTTTCGACAAATTGTGTTTTGCGCTTAAGTGCATTTATTTGTTTAAAATATTATTTCCATAAATTGTAAAACAAACGTCTAGTCTAGAACTTGCTTAAGAACAAAACAAGTCCTTTAACTTCTTCACAAACCTCATAACAATGCACCCAAATAAGTGTATATGAGTATTTGACGCATTCTGTTACCTTCTTGTAAAAATGCAAAATAATTTTAGATATTCAACCAGTGATATAAATGCAAAATAATTTTAGATATTTAAAAAATTAAATATCTTACTTTTTGATTCATAAGCTATTAAAATATAATATAATTAGAAAAAATTGTCAAATTTTAAAATATTGATTTTTTTAAACTAAAGTTAAACGATTTAATCACTATGGAACTAAAAACTCATTTAACTTATTCTAATTTTTTTAAAAAGCCATCATAAACAATTTTTTTAATTAAAGAGTTTATAATTTTAGAATTAATTTTTGAAAGAAATGTGATAGGCTTATTTCTCCACGACCGTTGAAAAAATAGCAAAGTGAAGTTACGGTTAATGCTTTCTCCATGACTGCTAAAAAAAACAAGAAAGCATAGTTACCATTTATGCTTTCATCCAGTTGTGTGGTGGATGGATTTCTCCATGATGGTTGAAAAAAAACAGGAAAGCAAAGTTATGGATTTGTTTGAAATGGATTTTCATATTTACTAGCTAAGATTGATTTATAGAGTCCAAGATTGCAATTCGCTTGCGACAGACATTTTACTGCAGCTTTCATTTAATTACATTTTATTTTACATTTTTTATGAGGAATGCAAATCCTAGGTTTCATGTCCCACTAAATTGATATATAAATTGATGGTTTCTTAAAATTATATTTAATTCGTGTAGATATTTTATGTGTATTTGTCCAAGAAAACACTTAAAATTATATTTAATCAGAGGGAACACCCCACCCTCTCATTCCAAATCCTCAGTTTTTCTCAAGGGATTCAACAAACTACTTCACAACATTAATCTTTATCATGTCTAAGAGGACAATACAGGTCATCTTTTACTTGGCCTTCAACTTACCATTGGCCCATGGATGGTCATATCCTATCATTTCTATGCATTCAGTCATCAACTTGCTATATCCTATCATTTCTATCTCTTCACTATTCACTTGACTAAAATCAGCTAAGATTTGTATAGAATTTGCTGGAGCTTATTTCTTAAAGTAAATACCATGCATTTTACTGATATTATTCAAGATAGATTTGAAACTTTTTTTATTTACTTTTTTCCCCAATAGCTCAAGTAGGCTCATGATGAGACATTCGGGCTATAATTGTTTTATTACAACCAGAAGCTCTAAACTAATTACTCTCATTACTCATTACTATTTTATTACAATCCTTCACTACTATAGTATAAAGGTTGCTCGATTAGAGCTACAATTCTAGCTAATTCTGATAGCTTACCTTGTTAGGAGTACAAAAAGACTTATGCAGTCTACCTTGTTAAAGGATTTTTACAATCTCTAATTTAAGAGATGTACCTTGTTAAAGGGTTTACAAAACAAGACTGATTAGGGTCTACCCACTGAATGGGATTTCTACTCTTCTAATGATTATAAAAAATATTGCAAAAATGTATGTGAGTATGGATCAAACATAATGTTGTTCATGCTCTTTATGCTTAGCAAGTGCATTACCTCATTCTGCGCTAGATTAGGAGTAACAAGTTTTGGTTTGGCTACACTAGGTACCCATTTGATCATTCTCTACGCTAGAGGAATTTGTTTCAATTAATGGATTGGGTGTAAGTGTTGATGTTGTAGCTCCATTTGATGGACCGCCAAAGTATCTCATTGTATTATTTATGCATTTCAATGGCCTCAATCTGACATTTTCAGGAATCATGTTGCTTGACATGTCCCACTAACAGAAGCTGCAAGAAGGAATCTAATTCCTACAAAATAGTAACAAATAAATAGAGGGAAAATAAAACCAATAAATTATCTTGTAATAATGCATGTCATGTAAACAATAACAAAAAAAATGGAAAAAAAACTAAGTCCTAACAACGAAGCTGCAAGAAAATTATGAAATCAAAATGACAGACATTAACAACTCAAAATGATAAACACTAACATCAATCTTATATTCTTTGTAACTTACCATTAAGTTTTCTTAGTGACAAGGTTTGTCAGCGACAAGGCATCTAAATAATTTCTGAGCAACTTGTGTTGAAAGCCTCTGGAAGTGCAGACCGATCCAAACAAGATGTAAACTATAAAATCTCACCTTCTCATGTATTTATATCAAACAAAATTAGGTGAATTACATGCTATTATACAATTGGGAGATAGAAATTTGGTGAATTATGGCAATATTGTGGCAGTGTAGTTTACATTTTGAAGGTGAATATAGAACTAGCATTATCGTTCAATAGTAGTAGGGGCCGAATTGGGTCTGGCATAAAGAAAAAAATTATTAATTTTGTTGGCACTATGACCCCTCAAAATTTAAAAAATTGTGTGTTAATATTGATGAATGCATGCATGTCCATCAGTGGTTTCTTTCATTCACTCAAAAATTTCAGGTGAAATTATGACTAATAAATGGGTGCAAGCACAAAGTTGAGTGCCAATTCCATGGAAGTCCGCGGCTAAAAAAAATTGGCAAATAGAAACGGGCACCCATTTTTTTAAAAACGGGTGCCCGTTATGGTTCGGGTGCCCGAGTCGTAAATATAAAATGGGCACCCGTTTTGGTTCGGGTGCCCGTGGGAAAATGGGCACCCATTTTTTAAGAAATGGGTGCCTGTTTTTTAAAAAGCGGGTGCCCATTCTTTAAAACTATTTAAAATTTGTTTTAAACCATTTTACAAATCATTTTCACAATTTGCAAAACGGGATTACGTTTTTCTCTGGACGGGTACCCATTTTTGAGAGCTACCACCAACCCCCCTGCTGCCATTTTTCCTACTACAGGTATGTATTATTGTTTTTTATTTATTTTTTATTATTTTTTTATTAAAAATATTTTTTATTGTTGTTTTTAATTAGTTTAATGTTAAAAAATGTATATTGTGTTCAATGTTTACAGTTTTTTTAAATAGAATTAAAATAAATTGTTATATAAAGTTTTAAATTTTAATTTGTAAATTATTTTAGAAAACTTATTTTTAATCCTAGGTAGAAAACTAAAACCTAAACCAAACG
>JAGRRI010046810.1:0-13570 GCA_018584345.1 Thuja plicata | reverse complement strand
ACCTAAGTGATTTTTTGGTGTTGGAGTCTTTGTACCCCAAACTTAGTCTTATTAGGGAAAATAGAGAATTAGATTTGGACCAAAGGTTAGTTGTAAATTAGAATAAGAGCATACACTTGAACATAACATGCCAAGATGTCAAAAGTATTTGTATTCATTCATATTTAATTGGTACATCATATATATCCTCATAAATCCTTAATTCATATATAAATTCCTTTACATATCATTCTTCATGTCTATTTATAGACTCATTCATATTCAATTTGTTATTAGTGAATGATTCTCTTTATATATATATATATATATATATATATATATGAGATGTGGCCCTTAGATAATGCTCTAGATCAAACTATGTGATCCAAAGCTCATCCTCCGTGGACTTCATACAGTAAGATGCAACAAATTCTCTAGATTTATGTTTGTGCTCTTTTCCTTGCCAACATCATCTCCTCTTCAAAACCTTGAATTATCCTCAAGTCATGCCAAAATAATTTCTTTGTAGGTGTCTTGAAGGATATTAAATTTTACCCTATTACTTCTTTGTCAATTGAAGTTGATTGATGTGGATTTTTAGCTTTATCAACTATTTTTTTGCTTCTGATATTGTTGTACGAACTGGGACATGTTCTTTGAGAAATTTTGGGCCTCTTGTAGGATACACATGATGTGAGACAACCTCAAAATAATGAACTATTTAAATTGGTGGAACCTATGATGGGTCTTACCCCTTTGTTCCTGTAGTTTTTCATATCAATCATCCAGTTGCTCAATGCCCACTCATCCTTAACCATCCAATTATTTCATAGCATCATAGTCTTTGTATCTTTGAATCACCCAAAGGTCTACATTGTCCATCTAAGCCTTTATTTGGTTCATAATGGTTTTCAACTATAATAAATAAAGGTATAGCTAATTGATTTATTTTTTAGTGGTTTTTATTATGTTGATTTAATTCTCTGGTGTAGACCAGGCAACAACACACTTTTCCTCTCCTTATCTATATTGGTTTTCTAGAGCTCTAGGTCTGCAAATTTTGTTTGATATTGTGCTTTTGTAGGGAAATATCTTGAAGTGTCTAATCTATTAACATGCTCAACTACACTAGGAGTGGATATGATTGGTCCCCTTGTGGAAAAGGGAACTTTCCCTATATCTATTTCACCATTCCTTCAAGATGTTCTAATATTTCTACATGTTGCTTAAGTATTTTTTCCCAAGTTGTGTAGTGGAATATATCTCCTAGTTTGAATTTTTACAAAGGACAGATGCTTCCTATATCCACACTTGTCACTGCTAGAGTAGTTGGAGAAATTGTGAAGATGCTCTTGGTTATATTTTTTGATGATAGGTCAAGAAATCCTTGATAGGATGCATAGGAGATATTATTCAGGAGGAGGGTATATTCAATATACAAAGGCTAAGATGACCGCTATGAAGAAGTCTTTGATATTTTTCTTCTTCCTCATGCAACTACTAGTAGGCCTTTTTCATTTCCTCTATGATTACTACCTTTACCCGTTGAGTAACATACAATTTCTCCACACATGCATTTATCTTCTTCTTTTTTTTGTAGAGTTCCCCTGTCTATATTTTCTTGATCTTTTTCTTCTATGGAGGTGTGATGGCCGGGGATATTACTTTAATGACCAAATATTTTAGTTTTTCTTCTTATGTAGATTCTTTCTCTTTTTGGAGCTTAAGTGTGTAGGCCAAAGGTTCTAGAATTTGACTCATGAAATACTCCAGTGTGATATAAAAAACTACCATGCATCTAATTAAATTTTCTCAGTGGTCTACTATTAGGAGGAGTCATCCCAAAATATTTGTAGAACTTCCTATATTTTCTTATGGTCCTAGCTATTTCAACTCGTAAACTTAAAGATATGTCATCTAATAGAGCGACCCATTATGGCCTATAAGATACATTTAATCATCAACCTAGGGACATGTGTTTGAAATGGGTTAGCACTATACATGTGTACCATGCCCTTATCCAGATTGGCATCCTATTTTAATAAAGAGAATTGCAGTAAAACTAAAAAATAATGAAATGAAACTCAAGAATTTAACTAATCTCAATAACCACTCAATATCACACAATAACAAGTAATGACTAACTAAATATACAAGCTTAACTATTCTCAAAGTAACTTAAAAGCATATTAGAATCAATCTAGTGAGAAAATATCTACATTGTAAGAACTTTACACAGTAACTACACTAACATTTAAAGAAGCTAAATCACTAATTACATAACTAATTATCTAATAAATAATAACATCAAAAGAATGAATATGGATATTTGCCTCAAGTGGCCCCCCTTGAACAACAATCCAATTATGTTCAACAAGATAAAGGAACTAAATAAAAAATCTATATATTCATGTATGTGTGCTAGTTACAAAGGAGACATACTATATTCAGTTGAAAGTAAAGTATATACACTGACATCAACCATTCTAAATTACATTAGAATTTTGTATATAATTTCCTAGAAACTGTATCTTTTAACTACCTACAACTACCTCCTTAGAACTCGGAGAAGATTTATTGGACATGAAGAGAACTAATCATCATAGAAGAGTCCTATTAGGATGGTACAACTATAGCCATGAAATGTAAGTATCCATTTTATGATGAGATAACAAAATCATTAAATTTTTCAGTACAAATAAGAAGCTACCTCCTTGAAAATGTTTTCAAAAATGCCACGTACTTCAACTAATCAACACAATGTTGTTATCCTATTTGGTGCCTATTTGTTTGGTTCATACTTTCTCTATGCATGGATATACAAAATATTGACGGTCTTTGGTTGTTGGAAATAACCTAACTTGGAAAAGCGTTGAAGTTCTACAAGAAGTCTTAGTATCCAAATCACCACTTACAACATATTTACATCCATTCTCATTACATTTATTCATGTAATTAAGCATATAATTATATTATCATAATTCATTAACAAACATCAGAATGTGTCATATGTATTTTAATTATACCAAATCTTATGTCATAATAAGCAAAATAGACATATAAAAGTCTTAACTAAAGTTTATGAGAAACATATGAAAAAATAATTACTAAGACTATCAATATTTTTTATGTGTTTTCTTAAAAAATCTTATTTGATATAGGCCATTGTATAGTTGTTCATCCAAAAAGGGGTTGACTTCCAAGGCTACTATATCCTATGGTCTGAGAATTTCTTCTAGGATTACTTCTATTTCTTCATTATTATTTGTCAAGGATTCTACTTCCCTTTACAATTTTGATTTTTTCATTGGCCTCTTATGTTTTTCACTAATTATTAATATGGCCTCTATTAACTCTTCTTAAGATGATTCTTTCTTGACCACTATGGTTAGCAATACTCTCTTCCTCAACCAAATAATTTTGACTTGTGTGGTATCTACAAGGAAGGAGTTTCTATTTGTAATCTGTCGAACCTCCTAGGGGTAGCTTTAGTATGCTCCTCTTTCTTTTTATATTCTTTGGGAGGTGTATTGCCCATTGCCTATGCAACTTTCCACTATTTTCTCCAAATATTTTGTAGACTTCTCTTTAGCTATTGAATCCATATATTCTTTGGTTGTAGGGCACCTCTCTGCCTTAGGGCACAAATGATTATATCACTTTGTCAATTACCTCATAAAGTAGTGGGAAAATCCATGATGTATGAGACTATGTGGACTCTATTATAGTGTAGTCATTGTCCAATATCTAGATACTTCTTGACCATGTAGCATTTGAAATTTTCCATCTTTCTTGCATCCTCTTTTGAAAATCCTTGAAGAATCCATCATATACTTCTGTCTAGGAATTATTATATAGGTTATTATTAACATAATCTTGTATTTGGGTTACCTCTTGTTTACACATATCCCATACTTTCCCAACATATGTTGGTAAGTCATTCATGAAGTAGAAAACTAAAAACATTAGCATAGTACCATATTGGAAGTTATAACTCATGCTCTTTGTCATTGTCATTTTATCTAGTGGATGCTACGAATTTCATTAAGGTTAAAATGTTTTCCCTCTACCACCATTGGATAGGTCATGTGTATGGAAATTACGATGGTGTATCCTTCTTGGTTGGTGAAATAGAATTTATATCCAATTACCTTTGTATCATATAGTAGGGTTTGTAGTGTTGTTGATGTCTAAGCTCTTCCCATCAAAAGTAGCTTTTGTGAGTTTCATGACCTTGATGTTTTTGATACCCTTCTTCAGAAAAATCACCCCTTGTACCAACATTATAGTGAAAAATCGAATGGCCTCCTTTTTAATTTCATGGGATTTATGTGAGTATAGGTGTTTTTCATGCATATGACCTAGTACAGAGCATGCCCATTCTTCTTCCATCACAAATACCATGAAATCCTTCCATATGTCCAACTTTTAATCACCAATTTAGCAATACTAAAGTAAGTACAGGTTATGTTGATCTCTAAGTTTTGTTTTCTATTAGTGTCATACGCTTATTCATAATCAAGGTGGGTTGGTCGGTCATCACTGTGACTGATCCATCCCACTAAGGTTGAGACCGAGCAGTATTTACTATTGAGCAAGTCAATGGTCGTAGAGTACTTAATAGATGTCAAGCAGAATGATTGTCAAGTTGCATAGAAGAGTTAGTGTCGAGCAACAACAAATGGTTATGTCGAGCGAGGCAGTATTGACTGACCACCATTGTTTTCCTATGCCGAGTAAGACAATTTTTGTATGTGTTTGGAATGGCACAAAAACCAAGGTAAACCATTTTGGCCAACTTCTATGGAGCATTTAATGATCGTACACACATATTTAATGCATTAATTATGCATTATTTTTATGATCATGGATCCCTATGCAAGCCATGCAACCAATCAAAATCAGGGATGCCTAAGCGACAAAAGGTGATGAATCTAGATTGTTGATCTTGATCTAGATGCTTCATCGTTGATCTATATATGGGATGCTTCAAACGATAATTTGTAAGTATGTGCAAATGTATGTTTGGATGCAAATGTAAAGAGAAGAGATCAGGTGTATATGCATATTTTACATATCTGAAGCATTGACCAGATAGAGTGACCGAGTAGAGCAGTGAAGGGCAGAACATAGATAAATCAGATTGAGAGATCAGTTAAGAGTTGGAAAGAGGAGATTCATTATCAGTTGACATTTGTAGTTCAAATCGAAGGATCAAGTACTGATACATTCTAACAAGTGAATTGGGGTAAATATCTTAACATAGGGGTCCTAACAGGCCTTTGTAAATCTCTTAACATATGTCTGAAAGCTCTTAACAGGGCATACCCCTCACAGGGTAGATCATCAAAAGTGATCAAGCTTTGTAGCCTTAATAGACACACTTTATTACTGCAGTAGTGAAGATTTGTGGGTGTCATCCCCACCCCAGTTTTACCTTCAAGGTTTTCTGGGTTACCAAATTTTTGTGTTATGTGTTCATGATTAGATGTTAGATCTTCATAGCATTTCAGTTTATGTTTATGAATAAATGGTTGAATCAATTTGTTTAGAATTGGTAGAAGTTTTACATATCTAATTCACCCCCCCCCCCTTAGTTACTGCTTTCCCATATTAGACTTCCAACAATTACAATTGGTATCATAGCATTATTCTCTTAGAAGTCTAACCACTTGAGAGTTAAGGTCTTGGAAATGGGGGCTTATAAGTTGGGAAAGGTCATTGAGAATTAGAAGATTGATATCCAGTTGGCACTGTAGCAGTTTGAGACACCAAGAGAATAATTGAGGAAATCCTTAAAAGCTAGGAATGAATTAGCAACTCAGATGAAAGATACTCAATATAAAGAAGGCGTTGAAGGTCTATTTGACAATGCAAATTCAAAAGAAATTAATGCAGAAATTGTAGATCTATTGGAGAAGAACAACACATTGAAAGAACAAGTGAAAAGTTTGAAGATAAAACAAGAAACTCAATCAATAACACTATGTCAGGTGATTGATCAGAAGAAGAAAGTTGAGGAAGACAAGACAATGAAAGAAGAAGACAAGAGATAGATGGATACCAGACTTGATGAAAGGAATAGTGATGTGAAGAAGCTCACAAATAGTCAGTTGGACATGTTCAACCAATAGTTATTTGCAAATCAAGAGATAAATAGACAAGAAATTGAAACTACATATCTAAGATTTGAGAACAATCAACTGAAAAATGAGTTGAGATCTGAAAGAGAACTCATTGAGAGGATAAACAAACCAAATGAAGCCTTGAGATACTTTGAGGAACTAATGAGATTACCAGGGAGGAATAGTGACACATCTGGACTTGGACATATCAAGCACCAGTCTTACACTGAAGAAGGAGAATCATCAAAGAGTGGAGAACTGAGAAATGCAAAGCCAAAGAACAACAAACCTACATGTTATCATTGTGGGAAACCAGGTCACACAACACACATATGCCAAAGCAAGAATCGTAAATCCAATCCTAGACCCAAATTTAATGGATATTTCTTTAACTATAAGAAGCATGGACATTAGACACATGAATGCAGGTCAAATACTAACAATACACCTACATCACCTAGATTCCAAGGACAGTGCTAGAATTGCCAGAAGTTTGGCCATAAAACTCAAGATTGTAGATCCAATGCAAAATCTAAATGGACATCCAAGAAACAAGGTAGTGCACTGATGAAAGGTAACACATTCAATTGGGATTATAATACAAGGCACAATTGTCATTATTGCAGTGAATATGATCATGTTGCAGAGAATTGTATTAATACACATCTTAGAGGTAAATCCAAGAGTTGGATGAATGGAAGTATGGTCTGTTATAGTTGTCACAAGATCGGTCATACCAAGAGAGATTGCAAGACCAGAGCCCCGACACATACTGTTGAGAAGATAAGGAATCAAATGAATCTTACATGGAGAAAGAAAGAAGAAGCGAGTAGTAGTGGATCCAATAAAGCCGAGATCACCCAATCCAATGGATCAGGTGATCACACTAATTCAAATTAAGTAAAAAGGTATGTAAGGAAATATTTTCTTAAATGTTATATTTTACACCAATTCCTAACATAAGATGTATTAAAGTCCATATCTGCATAAGATAAGATGCATTAGGAAATATTTGAGACAAGGACAGAGCAAAGAATTGATATGCATAGTTGATGTTGAGCATCAGTATCAACATATGTCAAGTTCCCATACCGACTGAGCTGATATGTTGACTGAGTGTCAGTAGTGACCGAATCACTATTCTAACCGAGTAATAGTGTGTGGTAACTGAGCTATTTCATTCAAGGATCGAGGAAAGTTGTTATCCACCTACCACTACACGAAGCATTTATTGAAGACCTAATTCGACCGTTTGAGGGTATATAATGAATCTAGGCATTTATTCTTCATTTCACCCATTAATTAGAGTTTGTAGAGCATTCTAAAGGCGATTCAAGAGTGATTTGAACAGAGTTTGAAGAGATTCCACCTGTGTATTATCGTCAAGTGTTGAGAAGGTTGAAGACCCATTATTGCTGAGTTACCCATAATTTATTTCGCGAACCCTAACTTTAAGAAATGGAAGCCAATTCATCTGTTGGTGTGAAAAGACAAGAAAATGAACTAAAGAATGTTCAGTTGGTCAGGAGAGATGCTTGTGAACTGCCAAATTTCTGAGCCATTCCTAAAATTACAGTGAAGGGAGATCTTACAGGAGCCCTATCATCGATCCCGCCTAAGGTACTGATAATCTATGATGTTTGAGCATGTTATATGTGAAAAATTGGATAAGTTGGAGACTTTGAGTTGAGGGAAACCTACAGAAAGCTATGTGAAAATGGGGCATTGAAATATGATCATCAACACATTGCCGACAAAGGTTTAGTCTATGCCCTAGACTTCCCGCGTGACTTTAAGTTGAATGGCTCAGGATAGTGTTAAGAAGAACACATGATATGAGTCTATGGTTGGAGAATGGACCAGTAAATATAACTAAAGACACCATCCACCAAGTTACTGGTTACCCTATTGTGCAAGGGAAAAGGACCATGCACTGTCAAAAAAATGAAGACATAGAAAAGTTCACTCTTACCGAGTGGAACAAGAGAGGAATGAAAATTTCTACAATCACAGATCTTGAAATTAATTTCAGAGTCAGAGTCATTGCACACAAGTTTGACCAATCGAGTATATTGGATAGTGTCTCATGTGTAGTGATTGATCAAGAATGAAAAATAGTAAAAAAGGATCATACTTATGATCTTGCCAAACTACAAATGACTCAAATTGCCAAGAACCTATCAGCAGATAGGAAAGCAAAGAACTCTATGTGTAAGTTCAAATCCTTACTAGTTTGTATATTCTTCTATATTCATAATACTTTTCCTACTATAGGAGATGTAGTATGAAGTCTAGACCGACCAATAATAATACAGATAAATGAATTCATACAGCAGTTAGGAGAGAATTTTGACACTGTCATGGGTAATTATTTTGTGGAGTTCAAGAAAAAGATGAGATTAAGGAGCATATTCCCGGTATCACTAGTTGAGAAGCATTATGATGATGTTTTCTTGCTAGTTGATACTGATAACACTTATTTACAAGCTGTAGTACCAAGGGTAGCATGGCTAAGGCCATTACCCTATGAAGTAAACATAGATGAAACATCTACAACAGTCACAACTCTATTAGTAGAGGAAGTTGATAGAAAGACTAAGATATTTGGTAATTATGATGAAGCAAAATCAAAGATAACTACAAATTTGAAGGCTACAACTATGGAGAGGAAGAGAAAGAAAATTGTGAAAAATCTTGAGAATATGTTAGGAGAAGAAGAGGAATATGCACCATTACATATCACAATATGTCAAGGTGAGAACCAATCTAGTGACTCTAAAGATAATGAAGAAGAAGATGTGGAAGTAGACAAGAAAGGTAAGAAAGTGATGGTTGCTGAGCCAACCAAGAAGAAGAGTTCACAAAAGAAATCTACTCCTCCTGCTACAACTCGATCGAGAACCAAGACATCTACAATTAGTATATCAGCCGAGCCACCAAAGAAAACATTAGCAAAGAATGTTGAAGGGGTAAGCTCAGGGAAGAGAAAACAAGTTCAAACCGAATCTAAGCCGAGTCACCCTAAGAGGAAGCTAAGGAGAAAATACATTATGGGAAAGATGAAGAAGACAAAAAACTGACAGAAACTGAGGACATCAACAAATTCAAAGTTGCTACACACAAACATGCTACTAATGTTGATGAGATTTGTCACAATGTCAGGAATTCAATAGGTTTGTCAGGTTTCAAGTTTATTAAGTTTGAAAAGTTAAGTAAAATTGATAAGGCAAAGATAGAAGAAGCAATGATGGATATGTTAGTTTCTTATAAGATGACACCATTGGAGATTGGGAACCTAGTACATGAAGAAATAGAAAAAAATATTGATGAGAGATGGCAACATGCCATTATGACAGAAAGGCAGATCCTAGAAGGAGCATTAGCTCAAATTATGCTTGACTTAACAAAGAAGAAAAGAGAAAAATTCATGGACCAATATAGGAATAGATTCATTTCTAAATTGAGAGCTTATTCTATATTGAAGAATGACGTTGAAGGTATTGTGTAGCAGAGCCAAAGGATATGACAAATTATCTTTGGACTGGTAGTGGACACAAATAAAGATGAAGGCACATCAAGACAAGTTGAGCTTGACAACAAAGAAGATATTGATGAGCCATATAATGTTGAAGATGAGATAACGATTAATATTGAAGATGAAGTGAATGATATTGTTGAAGATGAGATAAAGGATAAGCTTGAAGATGAAAAAATTAAGGACTTGACAGTTGATGAGGTAACACAAGGTTTGAATGTCGAGGAACAGGGTAAAGAAACAATCATAATTCCATATTCGCCTATTGAGGCAAACCTTGAAGTCAATGCAGAAGGAGATAAATGCAAAGAAGATCAACCAGACAATTTTGCATCAGATATCTCAAAATCACAGGAAGGAGACACCAAGGAGACCAAGACTCTTGAGACCAAGGAGAAACAAGAGCCTAAGGAGGAAGAGGTGATTCAGGCATTGATACAGTTACCTAATGTCACTCCTCTGGTACTTACTGAAGTTAAGAGTGTTGATTCACTTGAGCAGAAGATACTTAATACTCAAAAGGAGATAGTTTCAATCAGTGACCATCCTAGTACTTTGAAAGCTGAACATAGACCGAGTACTTGTTCACTGGAGACAATGAAGAAGAAATCACATAAGAAAAAAAAAGGACAAGAGCTCTGAAGTAACACTTGATGAAGTTATAGTTATCCCAAAATGGGATACTGATAACTTATATTATGAACATATGCTAATCTTGCAGCATTTATTGAACAAGAAAAGGAAGCAAGAGGAATTGAAAAGGGATCAACAACAAAAACATGTATTGCATGAAATTAAAGATATCTTTGCTGATGCATTTGAGTTTCAAGACCTAAATGAGCAGGCACCTATTTTGGAACAATTGGTTCATATTATTCAGAAGGTGAACACTGATGATATAGATGCTAATGAGAAACTCCTGCAACGATCAAAGAGAAAATTTGAGACCAAGGTACTTGAGAAAGTTGCAACAAAGCTTACTGACAAGAAGGTTCCACTTTCTGATCTGGTAATAAACCTATAAGAAGTAACATAAAATGTTCTCTCTTTGTACAAACAACTTTGTGATATATAATTTTTTACAAAGGATAATTAACACCTTATAGAGAAGCTACAAGCATATTTGAAGTCATCAAGATAGTCACTGAGCATGGATGCAAGTTCTAGCTCTTTTCATTTTAACAAGTTAACACATGCCCAAGGGAGACTAGCTGAGCTCATGGCTAATGATGGGAAAATAAGGGCAAAATTGATTTCCATTCAGACCATGTTGATACCTCATTTGGAGGTTATGCAAAAAGAGGTCAAGGCAACAAAGGAACTAGCACAAAAAGATCCACCTCTGAACATTGCAGAAAGTTTGATTGATCTAGATGCCAAGCTAGAAATCAAATTTTAGGCTTTGGAATCTATAAGAACAAGTTGGGATAATGCATTACCAATGATACTATAGATTCATAAGCCATTTTTGGATAAGTATGGTTTGACCCCAACTACCCTAGCAGATAAAAGTGAAAGGAATGACAAAAACAAGGGGGAAATGTCATGAGATACAATCATAGGGGAAATAAAGGAGAAATAAGTTGTAAGGTATCACATATTTTTTTTTACCTTATGTACATATGTTGTATATTTATGAAGCGAGACCGAGTCAAAATCCTAGGGGGAGTTCTAAGTCTATTTGAGTACTATTTTTGTAAAGGACTGAAAAATTCATGACAAAGTGTATTCACCACTAATGAAAAAGGGGGAGATTGTTGATCTCTAAGTTTTTTTGTCTATTAGTGTCATACACTTAGTCATAATCAAGGTAGGTTGGTCAGTCATCACTGCGACTAAGTCATCCCACTTAGGCTGAGACCGAGCAGTAGTTACTGCCGAGAAAGGCAGTGGTCGCGGAGTACTCAATAGATGCCGAGTAGAATGACTGTCGAGTTACATTTAAGAGTTAGTGTTGAGCGACAACATATGGTTATTCCGAGCGAGATAGTATTGACAAAGCACCAGTGTTTGCCTATGTCGAGTAAGTTAATTTTTGTATATGTGTTTGGAATGGCACAAACACCAAGGTAAACTATTTTGGTTGACTTCTATGGAGCATTTAATGATCATACACAAATATTTAATGCATTAATTGCACATTATTTTTATGATCATGAATCCCTATGCAAGCCATGCAACCAATCAAAATTAGGGATGCCTAAGCAGAAAAAGGTGATGAATCTAAATCATTGATCTTGATACGGATGCTTCATCACTGATCTATATATGGGATGCTTCAAAACCTCATCTATAAGTATGTGAGAATGTATGTTTGGATGCAGATGTGAATAGCAAAGATCAAGTGTATATGCATATTCTGCATATCCAAAGCATTGACTAGACAGAGTGACCGAGTAGAGCAGTGAAGGGCAAAATAGAGATAAATCATATTGAGAGATTATTTAAGAGTTGGGAAGATGAGATCCATTATCAGCATTTGTAGTGCAAATCGATCAAAGAATTAGGTACTGATACATTCTAACAAGTGAATTAGGGTAAATCTCTTAACAAAGTGGTCCTAACAGGCCTTTGTAAATCTCTTAACAGAGTGCTTACTTTGTTGTAAGTTTAAATCCTTTAACAAGGTAGATTGTATAAGTCTGAAAGATCTTAACAGGGCAAACCCCTCATAGGGTAGATCATCAGAAGTGATCAAAATTTTTAGCCTTAACAAGCACACTTTATTACTACAGTAGTGAAGATTTGTGGGTGTCATACCCACCCCAGTTTTACCTTCAAGGATTTTTGGGTTACCAAATTTTTGTGTTATGTGTTCATGATTAGATGTTAGATCTTCATAGCATTTCAGTTTATGTTTATGAATACATGGTTGAATCAATTTGTTTAGAATTGGTAGGTCACTTTTACAGATCTGATTTACCCCCCCTCTCAGTTACTGCTTACCCATATTAGACTTCCAACAGGTTTATACTAGGCTATAGTAGATTTATCCTTAGCTCATTAAATATGGTACTTGATCGATCTCCACCATGGGTGCATGTATACACTTCCTTACATATTCTATATATATATAACATCTACCAAAACCATCAAGGATACACCCTTTGAATTGACAACTATTATTTTATAGGGAAATCTTTTATATTTTGGGCGAGGTTTCTCTGTAGCAGCAACAAGAATAGGGATGGCCACGATGATAAGTTGCAAAGATGAACTAGAGTAGAGTAACAAGGGTTTTTTCATGTAGACCTAAAGGTGGTGGGAGAAAATTGAACATGATGTCAAAAATGAGCACAAGTGAGGAGGGGATGCTATGATAGTGACGAGGAATATTTATAAAATTCCTACGGTGAGTGCATTTATTGCAATAGCTTCTTTTTTTTTTTCCTCTTTTCCACCATTTTCTACCCCTTATTATTCTACAACTATATACCTAATTTATAATACATTTTGATACAAATATGCTTATATCAAGTGATGCTTATCATTTTTTCCCTATACCTTGTCAAATGTGACTAGGGTTAATAATTAACATTAGGGTTTGACAATACAATCTTCCAATTGCTCTCCAAAATATAATCCTTATGGTCTCCTGCTTGTGTGTTTCCCCTTTCATGTGTATGTGTACCCTTGTTTCTCTAGATGGTTTATGCATGATAAATTTTTTTCCTTGTTTTTAACTTATAATTGAGATACATGGCATAAAAGTTGTGGTTTCTACCTATATCTATTCATTCTAGGCTATTTTTCTTTATTTTGTTGAGGTTTAGGGGTTTGATTGTATATTAGGAACTCTTGTTGGAATCTTTAAATCCTCTTAGAAGTTAAATTTTGTTTTCCTTGCATCCATGCTTCAATAACATCACCATTGTTAGTAGTGTTGTTACTATTGTCAAGTTCAATTTCTCCAACACTATTTGGATCTTCT
>JAGRRI010046808.1:0-10749 GCA_018584345.1 Thuja plicata | reverse complement strand
TATATATAAGGCAACTGTAGTAAACAACCAGAGAGAGGTAGGGGGATAATACAAGGCTGGAAGAAAAAAGTAACGCACAAGAAAGGAGAGCAGAGAAGATAGAACGGGGTCGTGGAAAGGAGATAGCAGAGGTAAAGGGTTGATGTCTACAATAATGATAGGTAAGGTAGTAGAGGTAGATGAGGGTAGCAGTGGCAGTAGAGGAAATGGTGACAGCGAAGGGCAGTGAAGAAATGGAGGGAGAACATTTTTCAACCAGAACCTCAAATCTTCCCTTCGAATAAATGAATCTTATTAAACAACCAAAACAAAGAGAAATATTAGTTAAAAATAAAGGACTACACTGTACTGGCCGAGTAGAGAGGAAAGTAGTGATCGACCCTCCCTCAATCGCTTCTCTACTATTCATTAAAAACACTCACTTCCAGAAAAACTAAAAGCGGGATTAACCTCAATTGCAAACGCCATACGCTTCAGCTTTAAATCATGCCCACCATAAGAACCAGTCTACTAAAGCATCCAAGGAAAATGACAGGAAGATCTTACGAATCCAAAAAAAATGCTTCAAGAATAATAAAGGCAGTAATAATATAATCTGAAGCTTTCGCGAGGATTTCCAATAGTAGCGGCTTTTGAGACAGTCAAGATTGCCCAAGATCGGCCTGCTACAAATCAGAAAAAGAATGCACTGTGAAGCAAGAAGATGAAAATATCGATGATAACATGAATTTCAAAGAAGATGAAAGAATGATACTTGAAATAAAATCGAATTCATGAAGAAAACCTAAAAACTGAAAAAAGCATAGAGGGAATAAAAAACCAAAGAATATGCTAAATAAGACACGCATGCAAAGATATAAAAATAGAAACAAATCATATCAAATTTAAAAAAAGAATATTTTTATGCAAGAACCGACATTAGTAAAGGAAAAAATTTTAAACATTAAAATATAATATTAAAAAGAGATTTAATAGAAGAATAATATGAGAATATAGGATTTAAATATGAATTATTTAAGATAAAAATATGATTAAACTAATGAAACTTTTTAAAACTAACAATTAATTTTAAAAAAAATTAAAAAAGGAGAAGAGATGAACTAAAAGAAACTTTCTCAAATTAATAAAATGAGTCTCCGAATTTGGAGTGCTCCGAAATATGATAACCGCTTAAACCATGAACTCACAAAATGGATTAAACCTGCTCTGATACCATGTTAGAATGGAGAATCAAATTCGAGCTAGGAACATATTTAACCCAAATGAGTTAGGAAAAAGGAAGATTATCATGAATTAAACTAATCCTTGGAGCATACACCAAAAAGAAAAAACGAAGGAGACAAGAAGTTTTGAAGGGGGAAAATCATAAAAAAAAACCCCCGTGATATTATAATGAATGGGCCAAAAATCCTAAGAGAGAGAGAGAAAAAGAATGAGAGCAAAATGCTCATACAATGCTTCAAGAGAATGAGAATTAAGAAACTAAGTGTTGCAAGTGAATGAGTGATAAAGAGAAAAGAAGCATCTCTTATGTAGAGATGAGAAGAAAGGAGTTGAATGTAACTCCCATGTACATGTGAGCCACATTCATAATGTGTGTGCCACTTGTGCTATTTCCTCTTAAGGAGGAATCTAGAATAAAAATAAATTACAAATAAATATTATGTCCTCACACATGGACAAGAGGACATGCGTTCATGTAGGGATTCTATAGGAATCTCCTACTTACATAATAAATAAACTAAACTACCTTGGTTTATAATGTATTTCACCAAGGAAAGATTACATATTCTAACACCATGTCAAGATCAAGAACCCAGTCAAGGTGCTTGTCATGACCCCAAACCACTTACTCAGAAGGCTAAACAAGTCTAAAATGGAAGTGCTTCCATTTTCTGACTATACAATTATTGAGTATACACATAACTTGCATCATGGAGATCATGAGTCACCTTTGAGGGAAAGTCAGTTGAGCATACACCTAGTTGATATAGATCTAGAAGAGGTTCTTAGAAATGTTGAAAATATGACAATAAGGTATGATATATATTCTTATTTTTGCAACAATAGTTCTAATCATAAGGTAGCACCCATGTCACATGAAGGTAATGATATTTTTATGAGAAAGAAGATATTTAAGGTCAAGCCCCTTCATGTAAAAGGATGATTGTAAGCTCAAAAAATGACATGAAACTTCAAATTGCATGCAAAGTATAGGAAGGAATTTAAGGTTGGAAAGTCAAGATGCAAGTCAAATGCAAATACAAGGTGATTTTAAGAGAAGATGAAAATCTACAAGTACAAATTCATGAAGAAGGATGAAGGCCGAGACATCAAGTTAAAATTTATTTCAAGTACAAGCAATTTCAAGAACACTTCAATGAGAATATTTCCAAGACAAAGAGGATGGAAAGATGGAGTTCAAACAAGATAAACATGATATGTTGGCACACCTTAATTACCACCATTCTAGTTATTCCAAGTGGAAAGATAAATGCATTAAATGTATTACACCTACTGAGTTTTCTCATTGGTCAATCCTTAGAAGGATATGTATTGAAAAAATGTAATTTTTTCATTGGCCCATGGATAGGTGCCTTATTGTAATTCATTGAAATTTAATTATTGGAAGTGGGAGTTAGGTAATACCATAATTAGGGTTGTTTTGTCATAATCTTGGTCCTTTCCAAGTAGTTCAATTGGGAGAGGGCATCTAGGACTGATCACTTGATGTAGTAAAAGCAAGAGGAGACCATGCCGCTATAAAAAAACATTGGATAGTGACCAACATAAATGGAATTGATAATAAGGCATGAAGAACCATGGTAAGTTTAGAAGCATTAAAACCATAGAAAATTTAGAAACATTAAAACCCCCAATATGCAAAGATAGTGAAGGAAAAACCACGTCTCATGTCAAATTATACAAAATATCTATAATAAAAATAGGTTGAATTTTTTACCAATCCACGCACAATTCATGACATGTGACATTTAAAAACTCATTCACTAAGGGTTTCTTATACTAAACCATAGCCTCAAAGCCCAAAAATGATACATATCTTTTAAAATACAAAGGCTATGGTTCGCAGATAGAGATAAAATATGTATATAAGAAACCCTTTTTTTCTTTCTGTATGATGATGGGCATTGTAGAAAAAGAAAAAAAAATTCTAAAAAAATATATTTGGGTTCGAACATTAAGGTCATGGAAAAATCACAGTAGACCAGAAACTATGCAAAGATTTCATTTCATGACAGAAAGAATTTTTTTTTTGCATACAAAAGGAGGTACCTATAAATTATTGGTATGTGTTGTATGTACCACTATTCAAGGCTTCATGACATTCGACTTCCAAGGAATGGGTTCAACTTTCATGTGTAGAGCTACGTTCTTTGGGTCACTTCTTTCACGTGATAAAATAAAAATGAATTTTATCATCTATCTTTTTTTTAAATGTGTGCCTGAAACAGTCAAAATTGTGACAGTGTCAGGAAATGTTTTTTTTTTTTTCAAAACAACAATTTCATAAAATTTGCCCCTCTGTCAGAAAAGAGGCCGAAATGTATTAGTGTTCATTTATTATTTTTTGTTTGTTTACTTGGATGACATACTCATCTTTATCAAGACTTGGTTAGAGCATTTTCACCATGTTGAGAAGTGCTTTCAACTCTACAACAACACAAACTTTATGCCAACATTGAGAAGTGCTCTTTTGGTATGTAGAGTATTCAATACTTAGGATATATCATTGATACTGAGGGTGTTCATGTTGACCTAGAAAAGATTCAAATAATTATCTTCTTGGGCTGTTTGGTTTCTCACATATATCATGGCCTCTTAATCAATAACTAAGGGTTGGAGCAGAAGAAAAATTTCAGTGGACAGAGGGAAAGCAACGAGCATATGAGGAATTAAAGAAAAGATTATGTTTAGCACTAGTAGTGGTCCTCCTAGATTTCCAAATATCATTCGAGATAGAAATAGATGCATCTAATTACACTCTTGGTGCGGTACTCATGTAACATGGGCATCTCATTCCCTATCATAGTGATACTTTTTCTGATACATTATATGAAGGAGTTATATGCTATTATTCAGGCCTGCAAATAATGGAAACATTATATGTTGGGAAAGGAAATTTTCATACATATAGAATATAAACCTCTTCAATTATTTCAAACACAAGGGAAGTTTTAGAATGATAGACATCAATGGTGGTTAGCTTATCTACAATAATTTTACCTCAACATTCATCATAAAAAAGGAAGCAGTAAATAAGTGGAAGATTTTTTGAGTAGGCTTCCAATTGTAGGTTTGAAAATGGTGTTGGATTCATGTGGTCATGAATCATCCACTTGTAAATAATTATATGGTATTGACCCTGATTTTGCTAACATCTATAGAAATTGGGTAGAAGGAAAGTCTGTCACTTGTAGGATGGATTGCTTTGTCGTGTTGATCATATATGTGTACTTACCGAGGAACAAAATAAAATGACATGCAAATCTCAATATAGTCATGTTTTAGGACGTTTTGGTATTGGTAAGACTACCTTTATCCTTCAAAAGTGTTTCTATTTGCCAAAAATGAAGTAGGATATCATTTTATATATACAAGCTTGTGCAGCCTGTGCAATTGCAAAGCCATCAAACCATAAGTTGGGTCTATATTTACTGTTACCTATTCCTAATAAGCCTTGACAGTATGTTTCAATGGAATTTATGTCTAGTATTCTAACTACCAGACGGGGACATGATTGTTTATATGTTGTGGTAGATAGGTTTTTTTAAATGGCTATCATGGCGGCATGTAAAAATAATATTTATGCAGAAGAGACTACCAATTTATATTTTGAACATGTTTGGGTTCATTTGTGTTTTCCAAAAAAAATTTATTTATGATAGGGATAGTAGGTTCATCAACAATTTTTGGTCAGCACTACGGGCTAAAATGGACACAAAGCTAACAAAGTCCACAACAAATAGATGGGAAAATAGAAGTGGTGAATCAAATGATCATTCATATCTTACGAATGTATCACTCAAAAAATCCTCACACATGGGATGAAATCTTATCCTACATGAAACACAACTACAACCGTGTGGTCCATAGTACTACAAGCCATAGTTCATTTGAGGTTTGTCTTAGGTATCATCCATTGGCACCTATGGATGTAGCACTACCGGTTCTACAATCTGATAGTCTATTGGATGCTAACAAGGAGGTGGATAAAGCATAAAAAATTCATTGATAACATTAAACACCTACATCAACAATTTCATGAGATTTCGGAGCGGAGTAATCAGAAGTACAAGAAAAGGCAACATAAACATTAAATCATCAATTTTAGATTGGTGACAAGGTATGGTTACATCTATAGAAAGAGAACCTTCATGGAAAAAATAGGAAGCTTTTTCCTCTTCATTATGGCCGATATACTATTGTGAAACAAGTTGGTGAGAATTATTTTGAACTTAATTTACCATCCTTTTTGGGACTACATCTAGTTTTCATTGTGGAATCATTGAGACCCTATTTTCCTCCTTTGTTTGACATTTCCCAAGCTACTGAACACATTCAAGATGCATAATCAAATCCATCTACAATTTCTCTAGTCTGGTGCGACCAAGTTACTAAAGTTATTTTAAAGACTTTGTGAAATCAAAACATTCGTCTTTATCGGGTGGTTTGAGCTAGTCAGCATTCTCATCAAGGCAAGTTGTTCACTAAGGACTAAATTTAAGAACAATTTCTTCATTTTTTGCAACATATTAGTGTAATGGGGCCCATTGGTGTAGGAGAAACTAAATAAATAGGGTGAAAGACCCTTAAGAAATATTAGATTAGTTTTGTTGGTTTGTAAAGTGTTTTTTTCATTCACTCTTGTAATGACCGAGTGGAAAAATGAGTCAAGTTGATGAAAAAACACTATAGTTTCTTAGTTGGTTTCTTTCAGTTGTGTGTGTGTGTCAGGTAGTTTGTAAGCCTCTGGAAATCCAGCCAAGGAATCAGGAACCTTTCATAAAGTTTCTCAGTTAACACTGATGTTCTATTAACACTGATGCTCGGTTAACACTGATGCTTAGTTAACACTAATGCTCAGTTAAAACTGATGCTCAGTTAACACTTATGCTTGGTTAACACTAATTCTTGGTTAACACTAGAGCTTAGTTAACATTAGCACTTGGGTAACACTGGCGCTCAGTTAACACTAGAGCTCTATTAACACTGGCTCTCAATTTTGCATTACTGTTGCTCAGTAAATTCTATCGTAACAGCCCATGAAAATCGGATCTTGTATTTAATGGATAGTATAGGCAGTTGAAATGGTTCCTGAAGAGATTCTTTTGATTGAGTGGGAATTTAGGGTTGTTCCAATGATAGGATGGTTAATAATGACATCCCAATCCTCATTTAGAGAGCAGTAGAGGTTGCAAAAGAGGAGGAAGTTACATAAAGTTACAGAGTTGCAGGTTATTGTAGTGTTTTGATTTTGTTTCCAAAAATGAGAATTTGCAGACTATGTGTTTAGTGAATATCAATTTTTTCTATTCCTTTTGCATTCTAGTAGATTAGCTTACTTATTTCTATTTTTCAAGTTGTTAGTTCTTCACCCATTCTGGGTTGTAAACAATAATGGCCCCTCAAGATTCCTGAGTCCATAGTGAAAATCATGTGTGGGGATGGAAATCAAGAGGAGCCCTTGTACATAGTTTCCTTTATGTTTTTGTGGTGCAGGAGCACACCTAACTCAAACCCCTAGCTCCTTATTTCTAGCATGTACTGACTCTAGCCAAGTCAGGAGAGTGTGTGTGGACCTTAGAAGGTCATTTTGTTTTTCCCTAAGATGGATATGACTAGGTCAATCCATGTCTAGATAGCTTTCTTAGTTGGTTTCCTTTAGTTGTGTGTGTGTGAGGTAGTTTCTAAGCCTCTAGAAATCCAACCAAGGCATCAAGAACTTTGGATAAGCTTCTTAGGATCACTGGCACTTGGCATACACTGGTGCCTAGCAACTCGGCCTACATTGCCTAGAAACTCAGCCTACATTGCCTAGCAACTCGGCCTACATTGCCTAGAAAATTGGCCTACATTTGTGCCTAGCAACTTGGCCTACATTACCTAGCAACTCGGCCTACATTTCCTAGCAGCTCAGCCTACATTTGTGCCTAGCAACTCGGCCTACATTTGTGCCTAGCAGCTCGGCCTACATTTGTGCCTAGCAACTCGGCCAACATTGGAGCTCTGCTTTCTTTACTATTGTTTGACAATATAGTAGTAACAGCCTGTGAAAAGTGGATCTTGTCTTTTACAGATAGTATAGTTAGTGTAACAGTTCTTGAAGAGATTCTTGCGAATGAGTGAACCGTTAGGGTTGTTTCCTATGAGAGGATGGTTACTAATAACATCCAAAAAGCAATCATTTCTAGACCTAGAGAGTAGAGATTGTAGAAGAAGAGAAGCTACAGGAAAGTTAGAGATTTGCAGATTATTGTACTGCTTTGTTTTGTTTCTAGTAATGAGAAGTTGTAGATAGTGTGTTTAGTGGATATCAACCTTCTTTGTTCATTTTGCATGCAAGTAGATTAGTTACTTTATTTTTGTTTTGCAAGTTATTAGTTCTTCACCCATTCTGGGTTGTAAACAGTAATGACCCCTCGAGATTCCTGAATCCATGGTGAGAATCATGTGTGGGGATGGAACTCAAGAGGAGCCCTTGTACATAGTTTCCTTTTTGTTTTCTATAGGAGAAGCAATAGCAAAGAGTCTAGAGATCTTACCCTATGCAAGCTTGGTAATAGTACGGCTAGGGAGGAGAATGAAAGCAATGTTTAGAAAACATTGAATAAGTGAGTAGAATGAATCTATTTGTGTAGGTTCAACAAGAAGAAGATGAAAATAATTTTGATGGGGACTGAGTCTTGAAGAGGAGGTGAAGTTGAGAGTGACTTACCTCAGTTTAGGGTTGTGAACACCCTGAGAGATCTAGGAGAAAGATCTTAGAATAGAGCCAAGCTCGTTCTGTAGCAGCAACAAGACTTCTATCCACATCAGATTGGTATCAGAGCCTAAATTGATTGGGCTTGTGGTAGATGTTCTAGCCAACAATATTAGTAGGTGAAAACAAGATGGTCACCAATGCAGAGCTTGCAAAGGAAGTAGATGAGAAAAAGAGAGTGATAGAGGATCAAAGGGAAATGAGTAGACTCCTTGAAGAAGCCCTGGATGAGATGAAGGTAAAAATTCAAGAAGTTGTAGATGCAACTAAAAGAAAAGATGGAGATGAAGTCAGTAGTAGCAGAGGGAAGCAAAAAGTTGATGAAGAAGACTTGATACCTAAACTAGACCCTCCAATGAATGAGGATCCATTTCTAAAAGATCTCAAAGCCCTAGGAGGAAAAAGTCTTGAAGGAATTTCATTCTTTAATGGAAAAATGGATAGTGAACTAGTTGTGGAATGGATAGAAGGTATTGAGAATCATTTTGAATGTGAGGGCATAATTGAAGCATAGAAGGTAAAAGTTGCAAAGTCAAGGTTAAGAGGTTCAACATTAATATGGTGGAAATACCTCCAAGAAGAAAGGGAGAAGATGGGTAAGCATCCAATTTTGAATTGGAAGGCCATATTAAACAAGGTAAAGGAGCAATACCTACCTGAGGATTATGAAATCTAGCTACACAAGAAGAGGCAGAGCTTGAAGCAAAAAGATTTGGATGTGGCTACGTATACTGAAGAATTCTAGAAGTTGTGCTTGAGGTCAAAATTCCAACAGGATGAGATTATCAAGGTGGCTAGGTATCTTGGAGGCCTAAAATGGAATATCCAAGAGGAAATCAGTTTGTGGACTCCCACAACTGTCCATAAGTGTTTCCAACTTGCATTAAAAGTGGAAGAGAAGAACAAAAAGAAATCAGAATCAAACTTCAGAGGAAGAGGAAGACGTAGATAAGGAAGAGGACAAGGAGGCTATGGTGGAAGAGGATCATATTTAAGGAAGCAAAGTGAGAAAAAGCTCACTAAAAATCAAGAAGGAAACTCAAGTAGAGGAGGTTCTAGCAGAGGTAGAGGTTCTAACACTAGTTGGAGAGGAAGGAGCAACAACAATCAAGGAAGAGGATCATCCTACTTTTCCACCATGAAGTGCTACCACTACAATCAGCTAGGGCATCCTACCTATAGGTGTCATGAAAAGGGTTCTACTTCTCAAGGAGGTGGAAAGAGAGTTAACTATGTCCAAGAAGAATCAAGTTGCAGCAGCAAGCCATCTAAGGTATCTTTAGAATCAGAGGAAGGTGATATCCTCATGATAAAGAGGACATTGATTAGAGAGAAAAGAAAATAAGAACCAAGCCAAATAAGGGCACTCTTTAGAGTGAAGTGTAAGATCATAGGAAAGGTGTGTAGAGTCATTATTGATTCAAGCTCAAATGAAAATATCATTAGTGAAGAGGCAGCCACCAAGTTAAATTTGAAAAGGATTTCACATGAAAACCCATACAAGGTTACATGGCTCAATAAAGGACAACATGTGTTTGTAGGAGAACAAGCATGGGTAGAGTTCACCATTGGCAAGTATAAAGACAAAGTTCTATGTGAAATTATTCTCATGGATGCATGCCACCTTCTACTCGGAAGGCCGTGGAAATTTGATAGGCAAGCCATGCATGATGGAACCAAGAATGCATAGTCATTTAAAAAAGATGGAGTGAATTTCAAAATTCAATCACTAATAGAAGAAGGAGAGATGAAGACATCAAGTCCAAGTGTGCTCATGGTTGGTGAGAAGAAATTATTGAAGACTCTAGGAGAAGGAGAAGGAGTTAGATTTTCTTTAGTATTGAAGCCAAAAGATGAAGCTGTTGTCAAGAAATCAGAGATACCAAATGAGGTAAAAGAAATACTTGAAGAGTATATGGATATTGTGAATGATGGCCAGCCCACTCCCCTACCTCCAAAAAGACTTGTTAGCCACAAGATTGAGTTCATACCAGGAGCTACCTTACCCAATAAAGCTACCTATAAGATGACCCCTCAATAGAATGAGGAAATAGCCAAGCAAATCAGAGAGTTATTAGACCAAGGCCTAATCAGAAAGAGCATAAGCTTGTGTGCAGTCCCTACTATTTTAGCACCTAAGAAAGGAGGAGCTTAGAGACTTTGTACTAATTATAGAGCCATAAATAGAATCACCATTAGGTATAGGTTTCCAATACCTAGAATTGAAGACCTAATGGATTGTTTAGGGGAGGCAAAGTACTTTAGCAAGATTGATCTTAAGAGTGGCTACCACCAAATTTGGATAAATGAACGAGATGAATGGAAGACAACCTTCAAAACTATAGAAGGTTTGTATGAATGGATTGTAATTCCATTTCGGTTTTCTAATGCTCCCTCAACTTTTATGAGGCTTATGAATGAGGTATTGGTAGAATGTATTGGTAAGTTTGCTGTTGTCTACCTAGATGACATTTTAGTTTTCAGAAGAACTAAGGAGGAGCATGTTAGGCATTTGAAAATTATTTTCAAGAAATTACATGATGATAATCTAATGATCAATTTGGAGAAGTGTGACTTCATGAAGCAGGAGCTTGTATATCTCTATTTTGTTTTGTCACAAGGTAACCTCAAAATGGACCAAGGAAAGGTGGATGCCATTCTAAGTTGGCCTACTCCCAAGGCTGCCACTGAGGTGAGAAGTTTCCATGGTTTAGCTTAGTATTACAGAAAGTTCATTAGACATTTCA
>JAGRRI010046796.1:0-11165 GCA_018584345.1 Thuja plicata | reverse complement strand
ATCATTTTTAGAATTTATTTTAAACACTAAAGAACTTAAAATATTCGTATGCGTCTTAGAATTTAATGATCTGATATGCGGATTTAATTCAAAATTGCGCTATCATTAAAATTTCCAAGCAAAATTTTGCAGAGTGGCACAAAATTCTAAGATAGAATTTAAAATCTATCACACACACAAAATAAGCTTACACTTTAGGTGGTCGACCAGAAAAGACCATTTCTCTACTGACCTTGGAAGAACACGGAAAACTGCTCGCAACACCACTGAAACACCAAGGACGCCAACTAAAACTGGAAACAAAAACAAGACGCAAAACAAAGCAAAAAGAGAAAAACAAGAAAAAGAAAAGGACTTGATGTTTAGTTAGAAGATAGAACAACCAGAAATCAAGGGATGACTGATTCCATTGAAAAATACTCCTTCCGTAACATCGACATGCTTAGAGAAAAACTCCTAGCAAGCAACTGAGAATTGCGTAGGGTTGCTCCAATTTTGGGGAATGCAAAATTAGGGACAACACAACCTTCCATTTAATGCAGCAAGGTATTTGTTATTATTTTAATTTCTATGTCTTAGTTTTCTTGCTTTCAAGATTCAAGAATATGCCACATTGATTATATTAATTTTTAAAGTTGAAAGTAAAACTTAATAGTATACTAATTTTGTTTATTTAATTTGTTTTAGGTCTCCTTATTGGCAAATTGCAATAGATGTTGTTACTATTTGTGGTCCAAGGTTCAAAACCCCTAATGATGAGGAGCTAAAATCCTATTTGACCCGAAAGGTGGCTGATGTAAAAGTCACAATTGAGGAGCAGCATGAGGTATGGAGGAGGAAGGGTTGCACCATCAAGACTGATGGTTGGACCGACAGAAGAAGTAGAACACTGCTGAATTTTCTTGTCTCCTCATCAAGTAATTGCAGAACTTGTACTAAATTTAGTGTTTAAGTTTTTAAATTTTGATTGTAGTATGTACTAAATTGCTTTTTTTTCTCAGGTGCCACAGTGTTTTTGAAATCAATTGATGCTTCAGGGAAAACAAAAATTGTTGAGTATCTTTGTGAGGTAATGGAGGAAGTGTTGAAGGAGGTGGGAGAGGAGAATGTGGTACAAGTCGTAGCGGATAATGCAGCAAATTATTTTGTTGCAGGTAAACTTCGTATGGACAGGCACCCCACCTTGTTTTGGACCCCTTGTGCTGCTCATTGCATTGACCTCATGTTGGAGGATCTTGGCAAACTCTCTTGGATAAAAACATGTGTAGAGCACAGAAGGAGTATTCGTTAATTCATATATAATCATACTTGGGTCCTCAACCTTATGAGGAAGTTCACAAATAAAAAGAGTTGGCTCGTCCAAGGGTCACCCGATTTGCAACAAATTTTATCACGTTGCAATCCTTGCTTCAGTCCAAGGCCAGTTTGAAACGCATGTTTGTAAATGAGGAGTGGACCTCATCATCATATGCGAAGAGAAATGCAGGGATTGAGATGGCTGATCAAGTTTTTGATGAGAGTGGCTTTTGGCGACCAGCCAAGGAGATTTTGCAGCTAATTTTCCTTTTTGTCCTCATTTCCAATTCCATTTCATTTCATCATTTTTGTTTGCATTTGTTTATGTTCATTGTTCATTTTTAAAAGTAAAACTTAAAACTTAAAGTTTAATGTTTCAACTTTCACATTGATTGCAGTTCATAGAGCCTCTTATTGTTCTACGGATTGTTGATGGAGAGAAGCCCGCAATAGGATACATTTATGACGGCATGGAAAGGGTGAAAGAGCTCATTAGATCTTTTTATACAGGGAATTGGGCTAATTATGGTCCCATATGGGATGTCATTGATCGACGGTGGCACAAGATGCTTCACAGGCCTATACATGCAGTTGCCCACTATCTTAATCCGACATTCCAATTTAGCCCAGGTTACAAGGCTGATGATGAGGGGTGGAGTGGGCTCTATGATGTTGTAGAGAGAATGTCAGCTAATTCAACAATTGAAACAAATGTAGTCCGTGAGATAGAAATGTATAGGAATTCACAAGGAGACTTTTTCTCACGAGACTTACGCAAGAAAAATCGGACACTACTAATGCCAAGTAAAAATAAATGATTTTAATTTTTAATTTCTAATTTCTCATTCTATTACCATTTTAGGTTGATAAATAAAGTCAAAGTTATAGAATTGATTTTTTAATTTTCTTGTTTCAGATGCATGGTGGGAGATGTTTGATACTTCGGTGACAAATCTACAAAGGATTGAAGTGCGTATCTTGATCCAGCCATGTAGTGCTTTAGGATGCAAACACAACTGGAGTATGTTCGAGCATATACACTTGAAGAAGTGCATCAAGTTGGCAGTGAAACGGATGAATGATCTTGTGTTCGTTCACTACAACCTTCGCCTCGGTCACAGACAGAATTTGGTCACTAACACATCTCCTATCGTTTTAGAGGAGGTTGATCCACAGGCAAAGTGGAACACTGAGACTAATGATCTTGTCTTTAGTGATGAAGACTTGGAATGGGTTGATCAGGTGGATCAAGAGGTAGAGGCAGTAGCAATGGCAGAGGAGGAGACTAGAACGCGAGGAGACCTAGTGGAGGACCCTAAGGCTGAGAATGAGAGATCTGAGGATGATGAGAATGTCATTGAGGTTGAGCCTCAGACACAGGGAGAAAAGATAGTTGCAAGATCTTCCATGACCTATCTTAGGCGTACACGTAGGAAGATATGGGCTACTCTGAGCCTTAGTCTTCTAGGCTCTAGCTTTTATTTTGATATATGTTTTGAACTTTTGATTCCATGAATATTGTAGACATTTGATAGTGACACTATTTATATTTATAAAGTGTTATTTAGTTTAACTTATTTCCTTCAGAAATTTTCATTTATACTTATGTGATCAATGTAAACTTGTGTATGTGTGCAAAGTAGCTTCTATTTATCTCAATTATTGTGTCTTTGATGTTAATTGACTAAATGATGCATGAAAAAAGTTTTAAATCCTTAAAAGTCTTTGAATTTCTTGTCTTCTTTTTTAATTTGTCAAGTCCTTGCTGCGTTTTTGCCGAGTCCAGACGTCGAGTCCGAGTCAAAAACCAGCTTGCCGAGTCCAAGGCAAGTCCGAGTCTTGTAACTATGATTTAAACAAATGGCATATACTTTATTTTTCTAAATTTAAACAAAAACAAAAACTATTTACAACATATTTAACTATACAATTATTTTGAAAGTATTATTTAAAATTATTTACTTAAGTACATAATTACTTTATTAAAAATATTTTATTCACTATGGGTAAACAAAAATTTTGATGTACACAAATAACAATTTTATAGAGTCCTTAAACTTTTCTATATCAGCGATGCTTTTTTTTTTGTATTTTTATTATGTATCTATATCAGCGCCTTTTTTCACACAGTCAAACTATTAGGGGAAAGGACCTAGTATCTGAACACGTTTTAATGGCAGTTGTTGATTTAATACTCATATTTGTTGATTTAATACCCACACTTGTTAATTTAATGTCCAATTTTTTTGACAGCATTGCACCAACAGGTGTGACTTTAAAGCTGTTATTGTCATGATGACTACCCATAATTGAAGGAAATGTACCCTTAGTTGTAAAAAGCAACCAATCATGTGATGCCACATCAGCTGCACAAGTATGGGTATCATTTTTGCACAACCATTGGTCTCACCTTTTTTTTGGCTGTTTTGAAAACCTTGGCAAAAAGCATACTGATGTGGGCATCATATTTGATGATGTGGCCCTGAAACCTTAGTTATAAGCACGGGACTTGCCAAGTAAGCTGCTGTAAAAAATTGGGAGTGATTTCAAATTTCTACCTAGGATTTTGAGATGCGTGAAATTAGGGTGCTCAACTACTGGGTCCTCTCCCCTACACTCCACCCTGCCACTGTAGTTACACCTTTTTGGATAATAAAATATGGGCTAAGTTCAGAAGTCTTGATAAAGTTGTTAAGCAGACGAATTAACACAGAGAAAGCCTGAATTCAAAACCTGCTAGAAAAGCTTCGGGTCGCAGTAAAATGAGCCACCCTAGAGTTTATCTCCAGTTAAATGTGGCATGTTAGTCTCGGCGTATATTAGAAAATTTGTAGGATGTTTCACAACAGTTAAGCTATTTCCATGGAGAATTGAACCTATGATCAGTAGTTAGAGAATTCAGGGGATTGGAGTTATATATTAGTATAGAACAGTAAGCCAATGTCTCGATCTCTAACAAACAGTAACATGTGTGGTATGGGGTTAATTTCTAAGGAAACACATAGAATTTACCATGGAAACTTGAAAAGTTGGCGAATCTTTTAACTTAAATTAGATTTTATAGGAATTTTGAGGGCAATTTTTTTTTAAATTGTTTGTCTAGCCAATTGGCGGAAAAGCTCCTAAAAAAATCCTCCAAGACCCTAACAAAACCTCTCCTAGACAATGTAATGAGAAGATAAAAGAATGAAGGTGAGCAGCTACCTGTCATTTCTGGCTCTCCTCGAGGCAGCTTCTCTCTGAGGAGCTTCCTTGATGGCCGACAACTTTGTTTGTTGCATTCTGTCCTGTAACTGCGCTCCCAATGGACTGTTCGCAATTGCCTTCACTGCAGTGAAGGGAATTGCAGAGAATATTAAAACCCCAGCAAGCTGCACAATGCGCGATTTGAAAGGTCACCACAACTTCAAACTGCCTTTCACATTCATAAATATCAATAGAAATACCTCCTGCCAGGAAGCCCTGCACGTTTGAAATCGTCGCCTGGGCTTGTTGAGAGAAGGGGGTTTGACAGAAGTATTAAATTTCCGGGGCTTAAAGGAAGTGTGTAAAATAGCTGGTGCGCCTGCAGCCATTGCCATATTCAAAGGAACTTCCCTTCTTTCGAAATTATTTCGGAAGTCATTCCAATATATTGCCACTGCCCACATATATTGAACACTCTCCACCCATTCCCCCAGGCCCGCAAACAGGCCCGTTTGTTTGCGTGAATACGCTGGGAATTGACAGCATTTATTCCGGTTTTGACCCTAATCTACCATTTGGTTGGTAATATGCAAACCCGGGTTTTGGATGACGAAATCCGATTTTGACCCAAAAATGGGCGGCACCCCCTTCCCACCCAAGAAGTGGAATTTAAAATCAAAATCCGGTTTTAAGTTTTTTAAATCTCATTTTATAAAACTGTCGGGTCCGATCTTCCCATTTGGCGTTGGGTTCGATCTTCCCATTCCCATTTCTTGGTTTGCGTTGGTTTGTTTTTGCGAGGGTTTGACACTCGCCGAAGGCCGTGGAAGGGTTTAGGGTGGTATTGGAGGCTGCTATAAAGGAGGCTGCAAAGGAGGCAAGTTGTTGTTTATTGCCATTGTCATCTTCCTATAGAAGAAAGAATCGTCATTACAGCGCCATTGTAAGGCCTCTTGGACTAACAATTACTTCAGACTATTTTATTTTGTGTTCTTTATTTGTGCAGTCATCCTTGAATTAAAATTTGCACTTTAGTATATTTCATCTGTCTCTCTGGTCCACTGTGCACTGTTTCCTTGGCTACTTTGTGATCTGCATTTTGTTTTCTACTGCCTGTGTGAGTTCATTTCGGATTAGCTATGGTGTTGCAAATTTGTATTCGTGTGAAGAGCTTTAACCATAAATTCGTTATTTTGAAGTTGACTAAATTCTAGGGTTATTAGAAAGCAACTATTCCTATTACTGAACCTATTTAAGACAAGACGTAAATGACAAGGGTGTTTTCCCTTCAAGGTTTTACATCTGATCCTGCGCCATTTGTTGTTATTAATCTCTGAACAGAAAATTTGTCTAAATGATAACGTGGGGCTTTCAAGCATATTAGACATCTAATGATGCACATGATAACTAAATAATGTGTACAGATGAAAGGATTTGGTAGTTGGATAGACTCGTACCCATTAGGAGATAAATCAACTAAACATGTATTTATCATTAGATTAATAGAATGTACTAACACTTCCGCCTGCAACATTAGGAGAAGCAGCAGGTTTGCCAGTTAAAATAATGGACGTACCAATTTTAAATATTTATTGTAGAGATTATTTTTGCTATAATTGACCGGCTTGAGACAACTTTTCCAACATATTTTTTATCTTGAAAGCTCACATGTATGAACCTGTCAGCTCATGATGTACAAGGCCAATCTAGAACATTGTTAAAAATAACTAATTTTTATATAATGTTATGTCTTATTAATGTACTATGTTTTATCACATGATTTGTTTTTATGTCTTTATTTCAAAGAATATTTACTATAATTTCTTTTAAATTAGACCTGTTTAATTTTCTAAGTCTTTTAAAATCCAACTTTTCGTACAAGCACTGCTCAACTATCAGGCCCTCCCCTCCAATTATACTAAAATCTTCTAAACTTTCAATTTCATTGGCTGCAAACTTAATGTTCATGTTCCCAGATTTTCTCCAAATCTTTCAGGATCAATTTTGTTCAACTTCATGACAAATCATCTAGATTTTGGTTTGGGTATACCTAGATTTGTTTTTTATTTTGTATTAATATTGAATTTGCTTGCTTGATGAAAGGACATTGCTATAAATTATCCCTTGCCTTATTGTAGTACAGGGAAAAGCTCATCACTTGACCACATGCCAGATGGTGGTTGATCCTTAAATTTCGAGGCAACTAAAAGTCTCATTGAAAACCTACTTGTAAGTGGATGCCATTTTCAACGCTTACTGCCGTTCACACTTCTGAACACTGTCATCCCTCATCCACTGCTTTAGTTTGAAAAATAAAATGCATATCCGAATTGTTGCGCGTCTGGAAGCAATTGCTCAAAAACAATGCAGACTACAAGAGCAAGTATAAAATAATAGTGATTCCCTTCATTAATATATTATTTTGGCAGCATGTTTCCTCCTAATGCACTATCACCTTTCTGTATTTTGCAGTATCAATCTGATTATGATTGCTTGCTAACCATTCATTTATAGTCAAAATGATATTGATAAAGAATTGTCATGCAAACCCTATCAATGGTAAACAGTGGATTAACCAGAAGTGTTATAAGCCAAGAAGAGGTTGCAATTACATGCAGAATAGTAATAGCTTTCAAAAATCCCACTCCATTTCTCATTTAATACAACAGATTGGCATGCAACTTTATGACATTGTCTTTCTTCACTGGTCCACAATTTCCATTTTGCTCCATTTTAAAAACTAGCGAAGAAATATTACATAAGAACATTTCCCTACCTTGAAATGTAAGTTACTTGTCTAAATTTGGGAAGACTTCCTAGAATTTCCTCCTCTAAACAGCAAAAAAGAGCAATTTTCGTTCAATTATTCAAGTTATGCACTCCCAATTACACATTATCCTGACATCAACCACTATTATTTTTAAATTTAAAATAATCTTGCATTATATTATAAATGAGTTTGCAATTAGAAACACTTTACAGTGCTGCCAAAAATCAGCCATTAGCGCATCTTATTAACAAAATGCATAGAACTAAAAACTATCAAGGAATTAAAATTGCTCTACCGATCGATCAACAAATTGCAATTAAACGACCTATGTCTTTACCTATTATAGTGTCACAAAACCAAAACAATCACCTGAAAAAAAAAATTGCCTGAGACTCGGCAAAAATTGTTTTGCTCCAGCATATAGTTACCAGAAGACAGGTACGGAGATAGGTACAGGTATACAGTATGCCATTTTCATAAACAGGTAGAGCTAGGTACTTGGAGTTGGTAACTATCTATGTATCAGACTGGATATCTTTAAAGAATGTTGAATACTAAAATCCTTAAAAATTCAAAAGTAAAACAAAATTGTAAAGTACCGAAATGGGTTGATTATATCTATTATTGATATTAGATGATCATTATTACGACTGAAAAATATTTACAACCATAATCACTTGGAGTTGACAAAGAAAAAATGCAAAAAATGCGGGGAATGCCATTATTTTTTAAACATGGTATTGGAAGTCTTTGAGATTATTACAATTTTGATCAATTGATAAAACTACAATGGATGTGCATGTCTTACGCCATATTATTGTTCGATTCCATATTTTTACCTCTCTGGGCTTTTAAAAACTTAAAAGTGGATTTTCTAGCACCAAAAACACTCGTAAACTTTTATACAAAATGAAAAGTCCATATGGTGTATTTGTTCGGTTCTTTTGATTTTTTGTCAGGCACATTTCAACACTTAATGAAAATCCAGTGTAACTTATGTGATATATCTGAAAACCCTCTATTGGAACAATTTGGAAGTATGTTAATTTTCAAGGGATGCTTATAGGAGACATATAGAAGAAACAAAGAAACTTCATCTAAGGTCTTGTAATGTCCAGAGACCTCTTCTCTAGGACTAAGGACATAAAATCCAGTGTAACTTATGTGATATATCTGAAAACCCTCTATTGGAACAGTTTGGAAGTATGTTGATTTTCAAGGGATGCTTATAGGAGACATATAGAAGAAACAAAGAAACTTCATCTAAGGTCTCGCAATGTCCAGAGACCTCTTCATATAGGTCTCTAGGACTAAGGACATGTTACTGGTATCAGAGATGAGTACCAAAGGTCAGGTTACAAATCTCCTGGTAACTGTAATCCAAAGTAATTAGCAGAACTGGAACAAATTGAACGACTTAAGATTTGGTGACTGTTGAGAAGCCTGGGAATCCATCATGTTCAATCAGCCCATTCTGCCTATATATTTGGGAGCAACAACTCATATTTGTAATGATATTGACTCACTAAAAGTACAACATTGTAGGTTTCCAATAATAATTTAAGATCATTTCAAAATCCTGCTTCCTTAGAAAATGTTTTTGTTTTGTTTTTTTTTTCTTTCAAATTAGATTAAAGATTCTATTAAGGCCCTCTCTCACAAGAAAGGTAACCATATATATGATAAAAAATAATTAACAGAAGCCCCCCTTCGTGAAGAAAGCGGGGAGGGAATCTAGTGAGAGCTGAGAGTCAGCCACCAAAGCAATAGGATTGAAACAAGACAAACTGAAGAAACAACTAATATTCTTCAGAAGGATAGGAACATATGATCACTCACATATGGGTTGAAGTCAATCTCCTTCCCTCGTGGGAAAGACGAGAATCCATAGTCTGTTGTGCTCAAGAAACAACAGAATCCATAGCTTTTGGATGCTGCAATCTTAGAGCTTCCGATTGCCAGGCTCTGATTTTTAAGAGAAGTCTATAGTGGTGTTACACATCAAAAATCTATTGGCATTAGAAGCCACCACCTCACCTGTAGCCTCCGCACTGACTTTTAAATCAGCTGAAGAAAGCTTGTTAATAGAGCATTGATTACCAGTCTCTATCCCTTCCACAACTTTTTCCATTCTTGACTGTATTTCTCTCTTTTCTATGGGCCATAGTTTTATTTCAACATCTCAATTAAGATTATGAAATCATTTAGGCTCCCTTAGTGATATGTTAATATCATACATTCCTGTTATACCCTTGTTTACCAGTTCATAGTAGCAATTGCAATTTATAATATGTTTGACATCAGTTCGATGATACCAAAAATATAGTGTTTTACGAATTTCATCATGTCAGGTATGAACAATTTATTCTTAACTTGCTTAAAAAATTTGATAATAGGATTAAATTAATGACATCAAGTTTCCACAATCCATTAATGTTGTTCTTTCTTGATTCTAGATTCAATTGTGTTGTTGCTTTTTTACATCAACGTTTCAGATCACACTTTGTGATCCATCATCAGGATGAAGAGTGAAGAGGATTAAATTCAATGATTTAACAGACTATCACCCCATGCGAATGTCTAAAATCTTGTAAGTATCATAAAGACACTGAAGGAAGGGATGAGGAGATGCTCTAGACTAGTCCAACAGGAATTTAAAAATTCCCAGACTGAAACACGTTGGGAAAGCTAGAACCACCCAGCTCTAAGCATTAACTCCTAGGATATAAAGCCCTTAGCTTAGATGCAAAAATCATTCAGTATTTACTATTTATCTTCTAGTACTGCTCAAAGCTAAACCTGAACAACTTTGTGCTCATTAGCACGGGAGCGAGAAAACTTTAAATGTCACCCATGGCATGTATCTAATCGAGCAACAACCATTGTATTCATGGGAAAAATAAGGATGATGATTTGATATGCATAAATTCTAAATCGGACACAATATCTCAAAGATGCAAAGGAAAAGGTTAGCAAACAAAGTATTGCTATCACTAGAAGGGTGAAAGATGCACCTCCAACATTTTCTTCATCTCTGCTGCATCTTGACCATAACATAAGTTCCAACATTGCCAGACTGAAACATGTTGGCAAAGCTATAATGACACAGCTCTGAGCATTCCCTCCTAGGATATAAAGCCCTTGGCATAGATACAAAAAACATTCACTCGTCATCTTCCAGTACTAGTCAAAGCTACATTATTAACAACATAGTGACCATCAGCCAAGTTGGGAAAATTTTAAATGGTCGTTGCATGTGTCTAAGCAGGCAGGAACCATTGTATTCATGGCAAAAAAATAAGGGTGATGTGTTGATATGCATGAATTCTGAATTGGCTAAAAGATCTTAAAGATACACACAAGAGGATGAACAAACAACGTTGTACTGCTACCATTAGTAGGCCAGAGAATATACTTCCAACACTTTCATCTCTGCTCTGCATCTGGAGGTTAATAACATGACTTAGATTTGACTCAAATATATAACTTGACCAGACCAGTGACCTGGGGTATTGCAAAGACTTGGCTTCTTCACCTATGTTACCAAATTCGTTCCTGCAACCCTCAAAGTCTGCTTCGATTCTGTGCAAAGTCTGGTCCTTGTCAAATTTTGTCCAAATTCGGCTGTAGAGCCCCAAATTTGGCCCAAAGTCTGTCAAACATACCCGGGCTGAATTTGGGTGAATTTACAATGAATTTATTTCCCATCGGCAGAACCCAGGCCAACCTTGGGCTCAAATAAGTTTTTAAACTTTTTTAAAGAGTTTTTTTTGCCTAATTTGTCTATTCGACCATCCAAACATAAAAGAGACCACTAAAAAGGCCAAAAAGGATGTATTTTGCTATGTTGCTTTACTATTAGCATAGTGGTGTATGAAATTCTCTCTCTCTCTCTCTCTCTCTCTCTCTATAT
>JAGRRI010046793.1:0-12393 GCA_018584345.1 Thuja plicata | reverse complement strand
GAAATTCAAAAGGACTTAAACATCACAATCTTATGAAACTCCTCATAATGCTAATGGGTCATGATGCTCCCGCATCATACTCCTAGGCTTAAAATATTTCCATGTCCCATGGAAATGTTGATTGGTGCACACTTCTGCTGCACACTTTGATGTTGCAACTGAGTTGGCCATGATCCATCTTGCTTAATGCTGCTTCACACCATCACCTTATTTCCATCTTACCCACCCAAGATCCTAGACAATGTTGACCACCCTTCACTTAGTGGTTTCTCTCTTGCACCTTCTACCCAGCCTTATCTTGGTGGAGACAATACCAAGACCTCTGCTTATGCGATCTGCATACAAGAACATCTTTATTCTACTGTAGTATCAATGGATCACTCTTGCAACCAATTACACATTCTACCCACCAAATCACAAGACCTTTCGCTGGCTCTGATACCATTCTGATGTGGAGAAAATGAACCTTGTGCTCCAATCTCCAAAAAATCTCCATAATTGCTCTTAAATCTTCATATCTTATTGTCTTTCATCCTAGACAGTCCATTTGAGGCTGAAAATCTTCTATTCGATGCATGTGACATCCTGTGATTACGGTGCTGGTTGGAAACTCCAACAGACATTCACCTTCAATGACTTCTACATATATTTCAAAATCGATTCTTGTCTCTCTTGGGTCTCTGACCAACAAGAGAGACAACAACTCCACCAACATGCCAGTTGGTCACCACTCGACCATGCATGGCCACCACCTTTCCATTTTACTTCTGCAAGCACATCTCTTTCCAATGTGACTATCAAATTGGTTCTCATCATGGCCGCCACCTTTCTTCTTCAAAAAGCTGAGCCCATTATCAAGACAGTCTTCAACACCTTCAACTCGGGCACTTCACCATCATGCAGATTGTTATGATATGAGCATGCACATATGACAAATATGTTTTCCACCCTTCCTTTTCTAATTCAAAAGTCACATTCACATCTAATCATCTTGGCCGATCTCACACTTCCACCACCTTCTTTCATTTCTCAAGGTCCGAACATTCAAGCATGAGGTTGATCATCTGTCACTTGGGAATGATATTCATATCATTCAGTTACAACCACAAACACAAGACTCTACACATGGAGATATTTTACTCTTGATTCTCCTGCGACATATGACTGTCGAAAATGCTACCTTACGGTTTTCACATGGGTGTAACCACTTCACCACCTTTTTCAAAACTCTACAGGGCTCGACACTAACACAAAATGCATGCAAATAGTTTCTTGAAATCTTACTAAACTTATAACCATTCACGAAACTAAAAAGAAGTTTTCTCGGACTGTTGTACACAAATGTACAAGCAAAATAGTCCAAATGATGTTGTTATTATAAATCCAAACATAAGCTACAATGGATTATTCAATATCAATTTTCAAACTTCCAAACCCAATTTGCAGAAGAGAACATTATTAAAGTTACAAGGATGACAAACATAAATTTGCAAAGCTTAAGTGATCAGAACACAAAACTTTAACATTAACATTAACTCATAAATTAGAAGGGCATGGCTCTCTGGCTACCACCAGAGAGCCGACTCCTTCTTCCTCTCTTTTTTCTCTCTTTCAATATCCCCTAGCTCTCTCTCTCCCTGATTCGGTTACACTTCTCTTTTAATAAGATTCAAGGTAGTTAATAAAACTAACCTATTAAAATGCTATTTGAAACATTCTCATGAACACATTACAATGCAATTTTAAGGGACTTTGACCCTTTCTTGACAAGGTCCCATGAAATTCAAAAGGACTTAAACATCACAATCTTATGAAACTCCTCATAATGCTAATGGGTCATGATTCTCCCGCATCACAAGGCAAGACCATTTTCATGGTTGGAACTTCAAAATAGGATCATATCTATGGATAAATTTAAGAGGTTGGGTTATGAAGGACCAAGCATATACCTTGCATTGTGAATGCATTCTCTTCCCAGACATATGTTATCTTTTACGTTGTTATAAAGGAACATTCACTGCAAATTTTTATCCTTTTGATGTATATGCACATACATTGGATAAATATTAGCATATGTTTGCATGAATGGATCATACTTCTCATACTAGTTGTATGCTTTAGCAGCACTACTTCACATTGAGTAATATTTTGCATTGGTTTAGTTTTGAATATAATTTCGATATTCATGAATGAATTATGTTTGTTCTATGAGAGAACTACATTTGGATATTGGTTATTGCATTTGGTTACATTTAGTATACTTAATATGAGTGTATGGAGCATACATCATTTATATACTTTAGCATGTATGTATGGAGCATACTTTATTGTCTTATTATGTATGTATGCATCATACTTTCTTTCATATGGCTGAGATTATATGTGATTCTATGTGTGAACACATTTTATTTTACATTGTAATTAATTTTATAATTGTTACTCTTCTGGATTCATGAGATTTATTTGGTTATGATTATTCATTTGGATACACTTATGCTCATGGCTAAGTTGTTCTTATGAATTAGAGATTTAGAGAATATCATGGATCAGGGATCCATTGTCGAGAATTTGGTGGACATCATGAAATCGATGTCTAGAGACCATTTCTTTGAGTAATTAGTGAATATCATGATGACTCATTATTGGTAAACATCATGGACTTGATGTTACCTTGAGTCATGGAGACTCATGGATCTAGGAAATCCACATCCGATTGATAAGCATCATATTACTTCATGTTTCTCATATAAATATGAGATGTATTATTGAGGAATGTTGAAGAACATTTTTTTTTTTCTCATTATATCTAGTAGATAGAGATATAATATCATAGATGAGAGATATATGGCATCATGGATAAGGATAAAAGATCTCCCCTTCCTAGTCCACTAAGGAAATATGAAAAGTGTATGAAAGATGATAAGAGCAATGAGAATTATTATGGAATTTGGTACCATTCAATCTTATTAGAGATCTCATGTAGAGTTTTGGATGGTTTTAAGTCTTCAACCACCTAGGGTCCATGTCTAATAAATATAATCAAAATGGTAGATACATGCTCTTCAATTCTTGCTTCAAAGAAGAAAGCAATTTGTGAAGCTGATCCTCTATCTCTTCGTGTCATGGATTAATTAGAAAGTTAAGAAAGGCCATATTCTTTCCATACTACAGGGTGGATACTTCCGATAGAAAATTGGTGGCAAAAGCTAATTTTCCTCTAGGGAATGTGAATATAGAAGTTGTCAAAATCAAGGACCTTGAAATTCAAAGGCTTTTTTTTCCTTAGTTGCATGAAAAACATATTCCAAATTTACTAGGGCAAGTAATGTTTCATATTAACCCTTTTTTTTGACACATTTGGGGAAAACCTTAAATAAAATTCCAAATTGCACATCCCAAAGTCCGTCACCTTCAATATTTATCACAAGTTCTCCCATACTTCAATTTCAACCTCCAAATATATTTTTGGAGAAGTCTTATGGAACACAAAGCTTTAATTTTCTCTCAACCTGGATCCAAGCACAAAATGAAACCTTTAAGATCCTTAATAACATCAAGTGTCTTCAAGGCAATGCCTTCACAAAACATGGAGATTGTTGATTAACCTTTGGGATACCTCCTTGGGTTCCATACAATTGGAGATCATGATATTGCATATCTTCAAGATCAACTATTTCTGTAAAATTTAATAAGGTGCAACACAAGAACACATAGATAGTAGACATAATGTACAAATTATCACAATAGCTCTTTAGTGCAACTGAATCAACTAATCTAATTGTAAAATGATCTTTTTAATATTTTATAAAATAATACAATCAAAACTACATGCAGTATACAAATATATAGTGAATACAAAATAACATGAATTACCTTAATAAATGTATGCCAATCATGTGTTTTCATCCCTGGCTCAAATTCACTTTTCTTTGATATGAGATTGTTTATGTTTGCAGAAAATCCTATGGGAAATCATATTTTTTGTATGACTTCTTTTATAGGATTGCTCTGCTGCTCCGAAAATAACCAAGGAAGGGAACTTATATCAATCTGGTCTCCATTGTTATTTAATCAAATGAATTTTTCATTGCATGGTTGGATTATTCAATGTCACTACAAATTATGACAATTTTGTCTTTATCACACCTTCCATCTAATATTTTCCATAATGTCGAGCTGTTACATTCTTTCCAATATCCATAACATCAAACAAATACATGATTGGCAGCTTCTTGTAGTACAAAAACCTATTAAATTGTGTAGGATAACTTTATAGTCCTTTTGGAAGTTGGTCATTAATGCCTTGATGACCTTCACGAGCATCAATTACATCATCAGTATAAAAAACACAATACCAAAATATAAATTTCAAACAAAAACCATCATATGGAATGACATTACCTCAATGATTTAATCTATTGTATTCCAACTTCCATAGGCGAGGTTTTATTCTCTGTGGCTTTGATGTAGTCTCTTCTTTCCCATTGAAAATATTTTTTTGGTAATTTGATACTTATGATTTCTATGGAGAAAGTGTCTATACTCATCGAACACCTAATTTCCTAAAATTTTTGAATGAAAAGATTTCATCTTTAGACCACAAACTAGACATGCCAATTTTCCCTTTGTCTGAAGACTTACAAGATCATGTATAATTGGATTAAATATATTAATTTTTTGTTAGCACTATAAGATACAAAAAAAGAGTTGTTAAGAAGAGAATATACTACAAAAATGTGTTAGCCTAGGGGCATCATGTATTGTCCATACAATAATTGCATGGAATTGAAATTGTCTTTGTCCTATTGGTCTAGAGATGTCATACATAGTGACCCCATTCCATAACACCATCAGCTCATTGATAAGGGGCTCAATATATATATTCATATCTTTAACTTGGTACTTACCTAGTTGAATGAACAAAAACATTACATAATTATTATGACCATTTTGATGGATTATTTATATTAAATTAATTTACATGACTATTAAATGAAAAATACCTCGAACAATCATTTCCAACATTATGTTCTACCTCTTTATGGACATCCAAGGAGAAATGTTATTGTTGATAACAAAAACATGCCACACCGAGTAAACAAATCTCATCTCTCCAAATGGATTGACACCATCCACTGCCTTTGAAAGCTTGAGATTACAAGGTTCTTCTTTAAAGTGTGGCCAAGTTTCCTCTATCTCCTTAAATGCCAAACCATCCGTAGGCATTCGTATAATGTCATCTCGACTTCTATTGCATGGATGGTAATTTCCATAAATTATGCCAAGCTAGTGCACCTGAATAATCATTGCAAACGTGGATTAATGTGAATATACTAAAGATCATCATGATCTTCTTCCATGGGATCATTACCTTCTCCTTCGATATTCACACCTCCATATTCGCCCATTTGGAGATCCACATTCTCCGGATTGTCATGGTCCATAACATGAAACTCAGGGTGGTTGACCTATATAAAAATGATGACCTTAAATTAACCATGACCATGATGTCATCATTAATTCATTTCTTATGTACATAAATTGTTAAAATAATATATTGAAATACATACCAATGGACAAGATTCATTTCCCCCTTCAATGTGACCATGTTGCCTACAATGTTCCTCAGTTTTTTTTATTAGATATCTTTGAGTCTTTAAGCCCTTGCAAATTTTGCAGGGACAATAACATTTTCCATTACCTTTTGTTTTAAAGTTAGACCACAATCTAGTAATTGTCTCCTTATTTTGTACTGGGTTGATATTGTCAGACATGGTCTTTCTTGAATGAAATGACTTGTTACTTGTACATTGACTAGAATGTTAGTGGAAGAAGGATGATTTGTTTGCAACCTGCAAATACAGGCACTAAAAAACCATTTTCTTAACTCTAATTTTGTCAACACAAAGGGACATTTATCATAGCCATAGAAATCTGATTATATTTAAATGGAATACACCAAGGAGTACCATCAGAAATATTGACCATTTACAATCATGAACAGTAAACCTAAATAAAATAGCTCTTTTTTTATCAGCATGTGTAGTTTCTGTGTATATGAAAAATGAATGAAATATCAAGTTGAAATAAAATAATCAACAAAATAGTATTCCACATCGCTTGAATACCTAGGAAACAAAAATTAATCCTGTCACCAACCACAGACATAGGAAATAAAAAAAGGGACAAAAGAAAATAAATAAGAAAAAAATGTTATGAGAACTAGAGGTCAAACATAATATTCAAAGTATTATTATGAAATCTGCATGTTCATCACCTGTGCATATACCTTCTCTAATCACACAACCAATGAATAAAAATTTAAATGCAAATTTATTTAACAATTGAAATGTCTCAAGGAGACAAGATTCTCAATGGAACTGCTTTAATAACATATAGATACAAATAGGAGATTGGAGTTGATAAACCTTCACTTGTGCATATAAGAGTTGACCAGCGAAGGTATATGCATAGGTGAAAAACATGTAGATTTGACCAAGCATTACTAGGAACTAGACCCCACAACAAATCTGTATGTTCATCACATATGCATATGAAGTGGCTCTAATGGCAGATACAGTCACTGAAAAACCATTTTGTCAACTCTAATTTTGTCAACACAAAGGGATATTTATCATAGCCATAGAAACCTATTTTTTTAAAAATGGAATACACCAAGGAGTACCATCAAAGATATTGACCATTTACAATCATGAACAGTAAACCTAAATCAGATAGCTCATTTTTTTATCATGTGTAGTCTCACAATATCAACAAATGTGTAGTCTTAGAATTGTCCATTTCTCTGTGTATATGAAAAATAAATGAAATATCAAGCTGAAATAAAACATTGAACAAAATACTATTCCACATAGAGTGAATGAAATATACCATCAAAAGAAGGTGAACTCCACAATTGGCACAAACTCAGACATGGGCAAAGTCAAATTCAAGGCCTAATTTATCAAGAACAAACAATGCAGAATCCCACAAACAAAAAATATGAAACCTAATAAAAAAACACTGCAAAACTTGATTGGGACAATGTTATTTACAAAGTAAGGAAAGGTGAGAGGATCAATCAAATAATCAGAAAAAAGAAACACACTTTGTCAACAATGTTAAAAATCATTAGGACTATAGAAAAATCATTAAGACTATAGAAAATCAAGTTCTAGAAATGGACGGTTACGATGCTTTTCCATTACAACAATTGAGTATACATCATTTGGTACTTCTTCATTTATTCCATTTAAGTATATCAGGCACAATATATATATATATCTGTGTGTGTGTGTGTGTGTGTGTGTGTGTGTGTGTGTGTGTGTGTGTGTGTTCAAAATTTTTCCAGTAATGATTTGGGGAATGCAATAATGTAAAACACAAACTTATATTATTATTGTGCTATGTAAAACACAATCATGTGAAACCTGTGCATATACAACCTTCACCTATGCATATAAGAGTTGATTAGAGAAGGTATATGCATAGGTCAAAAACATGCAGATTTGACTAAGCAATATTGGGAGCTAGACCCAGTAGCAAATTGACTTGTGATGATTTTTACAATAGTACATGTGTTGCAGGGTAAGCTCCCAGTAGAGCTTAGGAAATTCTGCATGTTCATCACCTGTGCATATGAAGTGGCTCTAATCGTAAATACAGTCACTGAACAACCATTTTGTCAACTCTAATTTTGTCAACACAGAGCAAAATTTATCATAGCCATAGAAACCTATTTATTTTTAAATGGAAAACACCAAGGAGTACCATCAGAAATATTAACCATTTACAATTATGAACAATAAACCTTAACCAGATAGCTCATTTTTTTATCAGCATGTGTAGTCTCGCAATAATAGCAAATGTGTAGTCTCAGAACTACCTGTTTCTTTTTGTATATTAAAAATGAATGAAATATCAAGCTGAAATAAAACATTGAACAAAATAGTATCCCACATAGAGTGAATGAAATATACCATCAAAATAAGGTGAAATCCACAATTGGCACAAACTCGAACATGCGCAAAGTCAAATTCAATGCCTAATTTATCAAGAACTACAAACAATGTGGAACCCCGCACTAAAAAACATGAAACCTAATAAAACAAACTGCAAAACTTGATTGGGAAAATGAAATTTACAAAGTAAGGAAAGGTTATAGTATCAATCGAATAATCAAAAAAAGAAACACGCTTTGTCAACAATGTTCCAAATCATTAGGACTATAAAAAAATTAGTAAGACTATAGAAAATAAAGTTCTAGAAATAGACAGTTATAATGCTTTTCCATTAAAACAATTGAGCATTCATCATTTGGTACTTCTTGGTGTATTCCATTTAAGTATATCAGGCACAAAGTATTCCATTTATATATGTTCAAAAATTTTCCAGTAATCATTTGGGGAATGCAATCATGTAAAACATAAACTAATATTATTACTGTGTTATGAAAAATACAATCATGTAAAACCTATGCATATGCAACCTTCACCTATGCATATAAGAGTTTATCAAAGAAGGTATATGCATAGGTGACAAACATGAAAATTTGACCAAGCATTACCTAGAACAAGACCCAGCAACAAATGGAATTGTGATGATTTTCACAATAGTACATTTGTTGCAAGGCAAGTCCATTTGTTGCAGGTTAAGCTCCTGATAGTGCTTAGGAAAATCTACATGTTCATCACATGTGCATATACCTTCTCTAGTGGGAGGGTCTAATGTTTTATAGTATGTCATTCTCGTTGTATATGGGATCATGGGTAGTATTATGAAATAAGTTTGTATTTTGGGGTGTTTAAGGTCTTGAAAAGGTTTTTGGTAATTATGGTAATTATGGTAATTACTACAATTACTACGATTATTCTTAGGTCGGAAGGAAAGAAAGGTGGCAATCAAGTAAACTTGAACTTGAATTCTTGAATTTGGAAAAAAATGAGCCCTCAACCACAAGAACATTTTCACAATTGCAAACTAGTCTTTGAACATGAAGGATGCCAAAACAAAATGTTGAGGGACTTCATAAGTTACACAAACACAAGACCAACTAGGCCTTCTCTAGGATCATTCCCTTTGATCCAATTCAAGATTCACCAAATCAAAGTGCACAAAAGACTTATGAAGCCACCACCCACTCTACACCATTGAAAACATCTTCAATGTCCCTCAATAAGTCATTGGAATCATCCAATAAAGTTAAACAACTCAAAAATCTCACACCGGGTGCTTTCTAGGCATATTCTCCTAGTAGCTCTCACAAACCAATTTTCCTAGGATTTCACAAAGCTCTCCCAAAACACTAGGGAAACTAAGGAAATATCTGAATACCCTTTTTAACATATCCCAAATCCATATATTTATAAAAATAACTGAAAAACATATTTGAAACACAACTTAGATTCATATTTCATCCCTATTGAATCCAACAACAATATTTATGCATTCCCTAGGGCTACCACCATGCTAAACAACAAACAAACAAACATTGTCAACATGTAACTTACTGGTTTTATATAGACACATAGTCAGTTGACTGTAACTTTTGAACCCAACAATATTAGGCAATCAATCCAATGAGATAATTTCCAATTTGTTCATCAACAACATATCCAAAGATGAGTGAAATCCAAAAGTTGGATTGTAAGATATTGCGCCTGCATAGAGACTATATTTTCTAAGTCAAACATGCATTCACCTTCTACAAGCTACCCTCTTTCTCAATCCAAAACACATGCCTTTCGCTACATGGGTCTCTGAACTGAAGGAGGAATAAATTACATTGTCCCTTCTTCCATCCTGCAAAGATTGAAGGTTCCATAAACTCAAAAAATGCAAGATATCACATTTTATTTTCTCTTTGTATACCCTAAATAAGGGTTTATGACAATTTTATTCAAACTTGAATATCTTCCTTGATACTCATTGATATCCCAAGCCACAAAAGATCAGTATATAAACCTCTGAAACCCAATACCAACCTATACTAATAATAAATAATTAGACAACTTTGTTACTAATAGACCTCGTGTAGAATGGTATGACTATCTTATGATTCAATTTTTAAATTAAAAAAAGAAAGAAAAGAAAATAATATACTCTACCAAGAAAATAATGTACTCTACCATTATATTCAGCTTAAACAACTTTTAGCCTCTTAGTTTATTTAATAAGATTGGCTATAAAGTGGGTATTAATAAAAGTTGAGCTTAGCATACTTATAGCCCACTATCTTATTGGCCTTGACATAAGATGAAACAACTATTATCATATACAAAAGGATTAATAAATGTAGAGTTTTTATCCTTTGTAGGAAGCTCAAAATTGATGTGCATTTCTACATTCATTTATATATGATTGATAAGATTTTCAAGTTGAAAAACTGCTAGACATAAACATGTTGATCAACTAGGCATGGGAATATCTATCAAAGTGGCAATAGGTGTAACAAGTTCCTTTAATACAACATTTTATCTTTCTTTCTCAACGTAAGAACAAGACATGTTATATGATTCTAGGATGGTAATTGAGTTCTATGGCAAAGGATTTTACATTACTACAATATATTTATTGACCCATTGAGTATAAAAACCTCAATTTTTAACCTATTATATGAAATTCAATGAAATTATTTTCCTTTCAGTTTTGCATGAACCAAGCTAATGTTGTGTGGATAAATAAGCGTAGACCCTAAGTTAATATGATGAAATCCTAGGAACATATGTGTAGTTGTCCTATGCAAGAGGATAACTATGTGTAACTTTAACCCATTTGGAAGCGAGAATGCAGGTGATCCCTAGGTGAAGGATTTCCTTAAGAGCTCGAGCCCGTAGGGGGAGCGTATAGGGGTGTAACTCTAGGTATTAGGTTTGTTCCAAGTTTGTTTTACCTTATCTCTATTGTAGGCTTTAAAGGAGGTCATCTTGTGTTGGTTCTGTCTCTATTATGTGTTTGTGAAGCTTAACCATGACTTATAGGAATCTATGTATACACTCCTAAATTAGTTGATTATGTTGTACTTAGCCATTTGTTTGGCATTGTGATTCTTATTATGCATAACCCCCACAACTATGAACTGCTAGTATATTTATGTAGTGATAGACTATCATTAAATCATCGCAATGATCGATGTCTGAGCCATTGCAAGGGGTTTTTGGGCAGTCACTTGGATCACAGAGGTGAAGTTGCTAACACTACCCTACATATGATATAATAACAATTAGAAAATTTCTAGGACCATGCCAATTGCAGACTCATTGGATCGTATATATCATCAAGAGGATAGAGTAATCTCCCTCTAAGTGCGAACTACAACACCACTGACATCCCATGAGAGGATATATAGGTAGGGTCATCATGAATGAATCCTCAAGGCTTGGGTCTGAGCTTAGATATGACACTAATTACATGGAAGCATGACAATATCAAGTGAAGGAATATATTATGATTTTGATTTGTTGCCACCATGATGTACAAAGGAGTTTTAAAAATTACCACTTCTAAATTAAATGGAAGATATTGGGTGATTAAGCTAAGAATCGATGTTTTAAAAAAACATTGTGGAGGTCAAGGAGTGTATTTTACATCTCACTTATATCATTTGATCTTGTCAATGCTTCATCAACTCTTCAAAGCCTTTTGAATTCAATGTTTTTCTTATTTCTTCATAAATTTGTGTTCGTATTTTTTAATGACATTCTCAATTGTACTAAAACATAAGAAGACTATCCACAACATATAAAGCTCAAATATTATTGGTATTTGGAAGATAATTGAATCTATACAAAAAATAGAGAGTCAAATGTATCTTTGGAGTGAAAGAAGTGGAATATATAGAATATGTGGTAACATGGTATTAAGTTGGAATCTAAGAAGATTATAGGAATAAACGAGTTGTCAGCCCCTATAAATATCAAAGGTTTTAGAGAAATCTTAGGTATAATAAATACCATATAAGATTTGATCACAACTATGCTCATATAGAAACAGCTTAACAACATTGTTGAAAATAGATTATTTTCATAGTTAGAGAAATCTACGTAAATATGTTAACTTAAAGAAGCTCTTACTTCCACTCCTATGCAAACTAAAAAGGGGTTTTTGAAGGGTTAAATTGAGTCCTTTGAGGTAGTCAGAGTTAAGATTGTCTAGCTTTTATGTAGTACTTTGGGTTAGGGATTCCCCAATGTAAGTGGGATATGTTAGTTTAATAATATTTTATTTTATTTCTTGCTTTCGTAGATTTCTTTTTGTTAGTTTAATACAATTATTATTTTATTTCTTGCTTTAGTGGATTTTCTTTTTTTGTGGGGATGTATTTATTTTGAATTCCTTTTATTGGGAGATCTTTTAATCTTTATTCTTTTTATAAGTTTCCTTTTATTACTCTCG
>JAGRRI010046790.1:0-12335 GCA_018584345.1 Thuja plicata | reverse complement strand
TATCTGCTATACAAGAAATGAGAGCAGTAGGAAAAAACAATGTTACTCTAGATAGTTTTATTGGTAGACTTATTTCATTTGAGATGAATAACTTTGACAACAATGTCTTACCATCTATTGAGTCTGCAATCAAATCTTCTTTGAAAGAAAGTAAATCAAATCATAAACACACTATGAGAAATGATAGTGAAAGTTATAGTGATGAACAAGAACTTGATGAATTTGAAGCACTAATGGCTAGAAGATTGCAGAGAGGCAAAGGTAGATACAAAGGTAAATTATCATTGGTATGTTTTAATTGTAAAGAGATTGGATAGTTTGCTGCTAGATGTCCTAACAAGAGAAAAGAAGACAGAAAAGATGATAGATCTTATGAAAATAAGTTTGATAAATGTGATGATAAAGATTACTAAAGCAACCGACAATCTAACAGAAGAGATAACCGAGACTACAAGGACAAAGGAAAGAAAGCTTGTTAACTAGCTGAGAACAAAGTTGAAAACACTAACAATGAATCTAATAAAGATATTGAGGTGGTATTTGTTGCTATGAAGGATGATTCAGACAAAGAAGAAAGGTATGAAGAAAATGTACTCATATCTAAGGTTAGCAAGAATGATGTCTAGATTATTAATAGTGGTTGTACTCACCACATGACTAGAGATAAGGAAAAGTTTGAAACTTTTGAATACTATAATGGTGGATTAGTAAGAATGGGTAATGACTCACCTTGTCCAGTTGAAGGTAAAGGAGCCATAATGTTGAATAATATGATCAGATGTCAAAATGCATATTGGGTGAAAGGACTTAACTATAATCTATTGATGTTTCACAGATGGATAAAACATGACACCAAGTTGCATTAGAACAAAAAGGCAAAGATCTTTAATGAATCGGGAAGGTGGATCGATACTAGTGAACAAACAAAAGTTAACCTATTCTATCTTGATGATATTAACACCACTTGTTTAATGGCTAGAAATGAAGACATATGGTTATGGCATAAAAGGTTATGTCATATGAATTTTGACAACATGGTTAAGATAAGCAATAAAAGGAAAGTAAGAAGCTTACCGAGCATGCCAAAACCCAACCATGTCATGTGTAAGAATTGTCAAAAAGGTAAAATGAAAAATTTTATTTTCAAGAGCAAGACCTACACATCTAATGCTGTTCTAGGATTAGTCCATACTAACTTATGTGGACCAATAAGAAAAAAGAGCTACTATGGTGATAGATACTGTTGGAAAGCTACAATGTAAATAATTGTTGTTTTGTCATTGATGTCAAACCTTATCTGGTGAGACTATTGCTATCTGTTTGAGTATCATATCTATTGATTGCTGAAGAAGATTTGAAGGCAAGGATAACAAGAAGACCGAGTGAAATGGTTGATTTATGAGAAACTACAAGGGTACTTGATCAGTTAGAACATTGATAAAGTAATGTGTTGTTTATCTATAACACTAAGTGAAGGTGTTAGTTTATTGGGAACAGTATATGCCAAGCAAATTTTATGTCGACCGAGCACCAGTGTATGTCGAGCATAATTTATAGTGCCGACTGAGAACCAATAAATTGTCGAGGGAACTAGTGATGACTGAGTGGAATAAAATAGTGTTGGCCAAGCACCAATATTTTGGTAATTATTGAGATTTGAGATCTCTAGCCGACATAATTGAATATATTAGGATATGTAAAGTTAATTAAGGATAAGCATGATTGGTCCATATTATTTAATGCACGGGTAACCGTAATTAATGCATGGATTCAAGATTTAATTTGTGATTGCTTTGGAGAAGTAAATTAAATGTAAATGAAGGAAAGATCTGTTGGATCTAACCTAACCTAAGATCTATGATCTTAATTAAGCAGAAAAGGTTTATTTTACCTAGATGAAGAGGTATAAGATAACATTGAGGGGTTATTCAAAATGAAAGAAGTGGATGCAAGAGGATTGCATGGTTAATTGGCTGATTGGCATGATCTAGCAGAGAAGGCTGAGAAGAGAAGTAGAGAGTTGAAAAAGTGATTGCTTGAAGGATTTTCAAGTAGATCTAAAGATTGAAATGAGAATGGAGGCTACTTAGTGAATTAGCATTAGAGCTGAATTAGATCTAGATTTTCAAAGTAAGTTGTATGTATTAGATCACACCTACTGATTACTTTCTAACCATTGTATCAATCAAAATCTTATAACTAGGTTGACCTAACAATCATTGTATAAATCCTTTGAGCAAGGTGACATTCAAGTGGAATGTTCTAAGACCTCTAACAAGGCCACTCCTAACAGGGTGATTAAATCCTTTAACCAGGTCACATTTAACAATGTGTTTTGTAACCTTTAACAGGGTTGGCTCCTAGTAGAGCTTACTTTAGGAGAGTGAAAACTTGGTAGCATGTTACTAGTCGTTTTTCCCAATTTGGGTTTCCACATTAAATCTTGGTGTCAACTTGTATGAATGTTTATGTTGTGTTTTATTGTTAAGTTTCTGCAAGTTGATTACATTTGAACAGTAAACTACATATCTATGTTGTTGACTTATGCGGTTACTACCGAGTAGATCTAAGTTGTTTAAAGTGCTATAAAGTTTCAATTGGTACATCTAGACCTATGGATAACTGATTCACCCCCCCTCTTAGTTATTCTAAATTTATTCTAACAATTGGTATCAGAGCTTTGATCTCTTGAAAACAGTTTGAAGGTACTTGGAGAAAAGATCAAGATGTATAAAAAGGAGGTAAGGAAGTTGAACAAAGATAACTTCACTGCATGGAAGAGTTTGATGAAATTGGATCTAGCTAGTATTGAAGCACTATATTGAACATGATTATGTAGCCCCACTAGAACCTCTCATCGCTGAACAATTAAGAGAAAAGTTGGAACACAATCAAGCAATGTTAGAGACCGCATCATCCCTGATCTATCCTAAATTTGAAGACAAAGAATTGTACAAATGCAAAGAAAATGTGGGATACCCTAACAACCATCTATGGAGGAGATACAAATGTGCCGAGAGCCAAATCTGAAAGTTTAAGAGGTAAGTTTGATGAAATGAAAATGCAAGAAGGATAAAATATAGTTCAATATTATGGTAGGATAAAGGAAGTTGTGAATGCTATTAGAGGAGCTAATGGAACCATTGATGATAACACCATTATGAGTAAGGTACTGAGGACTCTTCTTCATGTATATGCTATTAGAGTCTCTACAATTCAAGAATTGAGATGTACTCCTAATAATAATTTGACTTTGGAAGGTCCAGTAGGCAGAATTATTGTATTTGAGATGTCAAATTTTGATAACTACACTCCACAAGCTATTGATTTTGCATTCAGATCCTAGTTGGTCCTTAACAAATCAAAGCAAGGAAATAAATGTGTGAACAATGACAATGACACTACAGATGATGATCTGGAAGAACTTGAGGCACTTATGGCAAGAAGACTATCTAAAGGAAACGGAAAATTCGAAGGTAAACTTCCTATCATTTGTTTTTCATGTAACAAAGTTGGTCATATTGTTGCTAGATGTCCTGATAAGAATGACAAAGATGAAGGAAGAGAAAACAAGTACAAAGACAAAAAGGATGACCAAGACTTTAGAAAGTATAAGGATTACAAAGACAAAGGTAAGAAATCTTGCTATATAGCTAAAGAAACTTCTGACAGTGGATCTAACAATTCCAATGAAAACTATGTAGAAGTTGTGTATGTTGCTATGAAACATGGTTCTAATGATGATGAGAAAACTGCATTAATTTCTTATATCAGTAAAGGTGACCGTTGGATCATTGATAGTGGTTTCTCACATCACATGACTGGTGATAAGGATAAATTTGAGACCTTAGATTAGTGCAATGGTGGTTATGTTAAATTTGGTAATGATGCACCATGTATTGTTAAAGGGAAAGGATCAATTAGATTGACTGACAAGATCAGATGTGATAATGTATATTGGGTTGATGATCTTAACTATAATTTATTGAGTGTTGCACAACTAAATACTTTTGGTTATAGAGTTGAGTTCCATTACAAAAAGGAAAAGATCTTTGATGCCACTAGAGAACTAGTTGGAAGTGGAGAGCAGACAAAAGGCAACTTGTTCTATATGGACTTAGCTATTGAGACATGCTTGTTTGCACAATATAATGATGTTTGGTTATGGCATAAAAAGTTGTGTCATATAAACTTTGATAACTTGGTAAGCATAAAAAAATTGAAAAAGGTTAGAGAGCTGCCTAAGTTAAAGAAACCTGAAAATGCAATGTGTAAGCAATGTCAATTGGGAAAAATGACTAAGTCTAGTTTCAAGAGTAAAACTCGTACTTTTGAGAAAATTGTGGAATTGGTTCATACTGACCTTTGTGGTCCCATTGGTGAGAAAATTTAATATGGAGATAGATATTTCATTCTATTTGTTGATGATTACTCTAGAATGATGACTGTTATGTTTCTTAAGGAAAAATTTGATGCATTCTAGTAATTTAAGTGGTACTTGGCAAAAGTTGAAAAGGAGTCAGGTAAAAGTTTTAAATGTTTGAGATCTAACCAAGGAGGTGACTTTATTTCTAATGATTTTAACATATTCTACAATGACCGAGGTATAAAAGACAGATGTTCACACCTAGGACACTACCACAAAATAGTATTGCAGAAAGGAGAAATAGATCTATCATGGACTGTGCCAGAACATTAATGATGGAGAAAAATGTTGCACATAAATATTGGAGAGAAGATGTGAGTACAAAAGTCTATACCCTAAATAGAGTACAAGTCAAGAAAGGTACTAATGCTACACCTTATGAGCTATGGTATGGATATGCACCTAATGTAATATATTTCAAAGTTTTTGGAAGTAAATGTTTCATACTGGAGAATAACAGAAATGGAAAACTTGATGCTAAAGGTGAGGAAGGAATATTTCTTGGTTATTCAACTAAAATTAAAGCATATAAGTGTTTGAATTCTAACACTAACAAAATTGTGGAAAGTGCAAATGTTTGAATTGATGAATATGCAACAAGAAATGAAGTAGAAAGCACACAGGAACCTGAAAGTTACAAATCATTTGTATATTTGGATGAGGAAGATTCTAATGTATTACCTGAACCTTAGAAAGAGGTCGCCGAACAACAGCTAGCACCTGTCGAGTCACAAAATGAGGTTTCTGGGCAACATGAGGTAATTGTCGAGCTATCTAATGGAGATGCTGAGACACATAATCAACCTGAATTGAACAGGAATAATGAGTCTGAAGCAAAGCAAGAACCTACTCTAGCAAAGTATGTGAGGAGACACCACAAACCTAATCAAATCATAGGATCGAAGGATTCTATAGTAATGACAAGAAGTAAGTTGAGAGACGGTACATGCTTGCTATGTGATTTTGAGCCTAAAATAGTAAAAGATGCTTTAGAGAATGAAGATTGGATACAAGCCATGAATGAAGAGATTGAACATATTGAAAAGAATAAGACTTGGACACTTTTACCTAGGCCGAATGATAAAAATGTAAGTGGTACTAAGTGGGTATTCAGAAATAAGCTGAATGAACATGGAGAAGTAACAAGGAATAAAGCAAGACTGGTATGCAAGGGTTATGCACAAGAGGAATGAATTGATTATGGAGAAACATTTGCCCCAGTTGCAAGGTTGGAAGGAGTCAAAACCTTACTTGCATATGCAGCCTACAAAGGTTTTAAAGTTTATCAGATGGATGTAAAGTCAACATTCCTAAATGGGATATTAGAAGAAGAAGTGTAAATTGAACAAGCTGATGGATTTGTTGACCCAAGCTAGAGGAACATGGTTTTCAGACAACACAAGGCACTATATGGACTGAAGCAAGCACCAAGAGCATGGTATGAGAGATTGCATAATTATTTGATAAAGATTGGATTTGCAAGGACCAATGACAATAATAATCTGTATTTAAAGTCAGAACAAGGTAAAGGTACTTTGTTAGCTGAAATTTTTTCATTATATTTGGTGGACAAGATGTGCTATGCCAAACATTTGCAAAAGAGATGCAAACTGAATTTGAGATGTCTATGTTTGGTGAGATCAAAGTTTTTGTTGGCTTACAAATATATCAAATGAAGAATGGTATCTACATTACTGAATCAAAATATGTCAAGGAGATAATAAATTTTTTTGGAATGGAAGAATCAAAACCAGTGAGTACACCCATGGCTACAGGACAAAAGTTAACAAAAAATGATGATGCAAAAGAAGTGAATCAAACCCTTTATAGGTCAATGATTAGAAAGCTGCAATATGTTGTGCACAATAGACCTGATATAGCTCTGGATGTTGGAATTGTTTCAAGATTTTCTGCCAAGCCCAAGGAGACTCATATGATGGTAGTAAAAATAATTCTGAGATATTTAAAAGGAACAGATGAATATGGTCTGTATTACAAAAAGAGTGACAAGTTTGAACTCAGAGTTTACATTGATTTTGATTGAGCTAGAAATGTGGATGATAGGAAAAGCACCACATGTGGTGCATTTCTTTTGGGAAAGAGACTAGTTTCATGGACAAGCAAGAAACAAAATTGCACCTCACAATCTACAACTGAAGCCAAGTATGTGGCAACATCAGTCAATTGCTCTAATATTGTGTGGTTGAAGATACTACTGAAAGGTATGAAATAGGAGATCATAGAACCAGTTGTTATATATTGTGATAACATGAGTGCCATTAATATTTCTAAGAACCCTGTGATGCACTCTAAGAAAAAGCATATAGCTATAAAGTATCATTACTTGAGGGAGCTAGTTCAAAACAAAGAAGTGAGACAAGAATATGCACATAATAAGGAATAATTACCAGACATATTTACAAAAGCACTACCCAAGGATGCTCATGAGTATCTGCGAGGTAAATTAGGGGTGATTCCCCTAACTGAGGTTAACTAGTTCAGAATGGAATTGTTGCATCAAATGTTACATTCAGAATATTTGACACATTGATGCACAAGAAGTCACACTTTAGGAAGCTGCCTAAAGCTATGAAAGAAAGACAAGGATAGAAAAGAGGATTAGTCATAAGCAAGATGATAGGAACAACATGATATAGAGTTAGAACAGAAGAATCTGCATGATGAATATGTTAATGACTTTGGCATTGTTGTCAAAGAGGGAGAGTTTACTTAGAGAAAAAGGGAGAGATTACTGAAAGAGGGAGTCTACAGATAAACATAAATAGAAAGATTTCAGTGTGATTACAGACATAGATGGAGATATGTTTTATAGGATGAGAATCAGAATGAAGCTAAAGACATTAATGAAATTTTTTCATATCATGGAACACAGGCAAAAGTTTTGGATTGTATGGTAACTATGTTTGTAAAATTATTATTTTAAAGTTTAAGTGTTGCCATCAATGCCAAAGAGGGAGATTGTTGGAAAGATACAATGTAAACAATTATTGTTTTGTCATTGATGTAAAATATTATTTGGTGAGACTATTGCTATCTATTTGAGTACCATATCTATTGATTGTTGAAGAATATTTGAAGGCAAGGATAACAAGAAGACCGAGTGAAATGGTTGAGTTATGAGAAACTACAAGGGTACTTAATCAGTTGGCACATTGATAAATTTATGTGTTGTTTATCTATAACACTAAGTCAAGATGTTAGTTTATTGGGAATAGTATATGTTAAGAAAAGTTTGTGTCGACCGAGCACTAGTAAATTGCTGAGGGAACCAGTGATGATTGAGTGGAAGAACACAGTGTTGGCCGAGTGCCAGTATTTTGGTAATTGTTGAGATTTGAGATCTCTGGCCGAAATAATTGAATCTATTGGGATATGTAAAATTAATTAAGTATAAGAATGATTGGTCCACATTATTTAATGCATAGGTAACCGTAATTAAAGCATGGATTCAAGATTTAATTTGTGATTGCTTTGGAGAAGTAAATTAAATGTAAATAATGGAAAGATCTGTTGGATCCAACCTAACCTAAGATCTACGATCTTGATTAAGTGGAAAAGATTTATTTTACCTAGATGAAGAGGTATAAGATAACCTCTAGGGGTTATTCAAAATGAAAGAAGTGGATGCAAGAGGATTGCATGGTTAATTGGCTGATTGGCCTGATCTAGCAGAGAAGGCTGAGAAGAGAAGAAGAGAGTTGTGAAAGTGATTTCTTGACAAATTTCCAAGCAAATCTAAAGATTGAAATGAGAATGGAGACCACTCAGCAAATTATCATTAGAGCTAAATTGGATCTAGATTTACAAAGTAAGTTGTATGTATCAGATCACACCTGTTGATTACTTTCTAACCATTGTATCAGTCAAAATCCTTTAACCAGGTTGATCTAACAGTCATTATATAAATCCTTTGAGAAAGGTGACATTCAGGTGGAATTTTCTAAGACCTTTAACAAGGCCACTCCTGAAAGGGTGATTAAATCCTTTAACCAGGTCACATTTAGCAATGTGTTTTGTAACCTTTAATAGGGTTGGCTCCTAGCAAAGCTCACTTCAGAAGAGTGAAAACTTGGTAGCATGTTACTGGTGGTTTTTCCCAATTTGGGTTTCCACGTTAAATCTTGGTGTAAACTTGTGTGAAGGTTTATGTTGTGTTTTATTGTTAAGTTTCTGCAAGCTGATTACATTTGAACAGTAAACTACATATCTATGTTGTTGACTTATGATGTTGCTACCGAGCAGATCTGAGTTGTTTAAAGTGCTATAAAGTCTCAATTGGTACATCTAGACCTATGGATAACTGATTCACCCCCTATTAGTTATTCTAAATTCATTCTAACAGATACTTCATTCTATTTGTTGATGATTATTCTAGAATGATGACTGTTATGTTCTTAAAAGAGAAATCACAAGCATTTAAGATGTTTAAACGATATAAAGCTATAGTGGAAAAACAAAGTGGAAAGGAACTAAAATGTCTAAGTTTAGATAGAGGAGGAGAATTTATTTTTGAGGAATTCACTAACTTTTTTAATTAGTATGGAATAAAAAGATAGGTTTCTGCATCGAGAACACCACAGCAAAATGGGATTGCTGAGAGGAGAAATAGATCAATTGTTGATTGTACTAGAACATTGATGATTGAGAAAGGAATCACATAAACATTCTAGAGAGAAGTTGTCAGTACTACTATCTACACACTGAACAAAGCTCAATTGAAGAAAGACACCTTATGAGCTATGGTATGGATACAAACCCAATGTAAGTTACTTCAAAATTTTTGGAAGTCAATGTTATATTTTAAAAGATGGTGGAAATGGAAAGCTTGACTCCAAAGGTGAAGAAGGAATATTTCTAGGTTATTCTACCAAAAGCAAGGCTTATAAATGTCTTAACAAATCCTCTAACAAAATTATTGAAAGTGCAAATGTCAAAGTGGATGAATTTGCTGAGAAAAATGATGAGGAAAGTAAAAAGGAACATGAAGATTACAATATGTTTGTCTACAGTGAAGAACCTGACACTCTGCTTGAGCAATAGTGTATCGCTACCGAGTGATAGAACAATGCACCTGAGCATCAGGTTGCAAACAAAGGAAATTTCTCACAATGATATACCGAGCGATGAAGATCAAAATGAAGGTAAAGATGATGATCATAATGATGAAAAAAGAGTTGAATCGGTAATTGCCAAGTATGTAGAAGACACCATCCATAGTGTTAGAGTAATAGTTCATTTGCCTTTATAATTAAATCACTTCGGTTTAATTATTAAAGCTAACTATTATTCTATTCACTTAAGCTTTTCATTTGTAGGTGTATAATAATTAATATGTTTATTAATTATTAAATGCACAAACCTAACTTTCTCTAGCTTTAGGGTTTCTTAGCTTATATGCCACTTTTGTAATTATTGTACTTACTTTTTGGTAAATAATAATTTTGCTCTCACTCCGCTGAGATTTTCCAAACCCTAGCTTTTGTCTCTTTGGCTTCCATTCAGTATCAGGTATTTGCATGTAGGTGTTCTTGGCGAGCTGTGAAGTTTGATTTCTCAACTTCAACATGGTATCAGAGCCACCCTGACACTGCCTGGTTTGAAGGTTTTTGAAGCCATGATTTGAAGTCGACAGTCATAGCTTCTCTAAGGTTTTTCTATCACTTTGAAGGAGGTGCTATTTTTTGGAGCCATTTGAGCAAAAATGGACTCTACCATTGCATTTAGAAGGCCCAGGAGAGTCAAAATACATATAAAGTTTGACCATTTTAGTTACTGTGCCCTCAGGGAAAATTGTTTAGCCTATTAGGGCCGTATGGGCACACAAAACGAGGAAGAAAGGACAAAAAAATTAAAAAAAGGAATTCTTTGGGGCTGCCAGAGTGCGCCATCAATGCACAACCCCAGTGCCACCCCGCAGCTGCCATCGCTCGACCTAGCCTGGCCCGCGCTTGGCCCACCCGTCGGCGCACCGCTGTAGCGCCACCAGTGGTGCTGCACAGCGGAGCCGCCCAGGGGCCACCACTGTACCACCAGCCAACCATCAGCCTGCCACCTCCTGCACAGGGATGACATCATAAGTGACATCAGCGACCAAAAAAATTTTTCTGGCAGAATCTTTGAATTTTTTGGCAGTTTTTAAATTTTTCGGTCACCGAAATTTTTTTCTGGCGACAGCCTTGACGACCATCAAATTTAACTTTACAGAGTGGTGACGGGTGTCAAATTTTTTTCCATCTCTGTGTTTTTCCAAAGAGTCATCTTTCAAAGGGGCACTTGGTTTTTTGGCCATATCTTGGGCATACGATGTCCATTTTTGAAAAATAAAATATCGCCAGGAAGGTGTTTCTGAGCCAGATGTGATGATGCTAGTCTTGTTCACTGATTTGGCCATTTGAGTTACTATTTTTGGCATTCAAGTAGAGGATTTTTTTTCATCCCTCTCTGCATCTGGTGTTCAGGTTTTTTTCTAGTTTTTTGTGCTTTCAGTAATTGACTCTTTGATGTACGGGGGTTAAAAATATACTTTGTGGGGGGTGCTTTTGCTTTCTATCATTTACTTTTAGAAAATGACCCTTCTACTTCCATCTTTTTCTTCTCTCAATGTCGGACCCCTCTGTGGCCCAACTGACACCGCACAATTACCACACCTAGAAAGCACACATGACCAGGCTACTCATGTCACGTGGATTATGGTCATGTCTAGATGAAAATCAACCTATCCTACAATGTCCTTTTGAGATTCTTCAGCACATGAATAAAGAAGCCATGGGCTTGATTGCACTGAACATTTTTTACAGTCTCCTCTTTCACCTGGATGGGTTGACAACTCCTAGGGCCATTTGGGGCAAGTTTTCAGATTTGTTTGGCACAGTGAATGAGTTTCGGGCACTACAACTTGATGTAGAGCTGACCACTTTGACACCTACCAGCTTTCCCACCATTGAGGACTTCTTGATGAAGTTCAAGTCTATACGCTTAGTTTTTCAGGGATGTGGAAAAACCAAGACAGATGATGAGTGTATCTTCTTGATACTCTCAAAGTTGCGAGGACAGTATCAGATCTTCTCTTCCACTTTCTACTCCACCATGGATGCTTTGGGTGCTAGACACACCATGCCTTATTTTGAGACATTCTGTGATCGGTTGACACAGGAACAGGAAAAGATCTAATAGATGGATGCTTCTGGCTCTTCTAGCCAAGCATTGGTTGCTCAGTCTTCATAGGGGAAAACAAAAAAGAAAGGTAAACTGAAGAAAGATTCTATAGGCAATGAGTCTTCCTCCAAACCCGCACTGAAAAATGATTCAAAACCTCTAGCTAACCCTTCCAAGGGTAAATCTTCTGTGAATTCTACTGAGTCTACCTCCAAGACTAAGAATAAATCAGTTGAGACCTGTAGCTTTTGTGGCAAGGATGGACATCCTGTTTCTAGGTGTTGGAAATGTTTGGAGGCTTTAGAGGAAGCCTTGTAGGAGCATCACATTTTAGCTCCTCAGTCTACATCCTCCCCTGCAGGGAAAGGTCATGCTCTTACTGCATGAGCAATGACTTATGGGCCCACTTGGATTCTTGATTCTGGTGCTTCTCACCACATGACTCACACTCAGCAGTTGGTCACCTCACTTGCCCCTTGTGCTACTTCACAAATTGCTATTGGGAACTCATCTCATCTTTCTATTTTGGGTTTTGGTTCTATTGCTTTAGCTGGGGGTTCTCTTCAGGATGTTCTCTTTGTCCCTGACATTTCAATGAACCTTCTCTCTATCTATCAGATTTGCCACTCTGGCTCTGGTAAGACAGTTGAGTTCTCACCACATGATGTGGTTATTCGGGACTTACATGATTCTGAGATGATTGTGGCTACTGGGAGTGTTGACACTGCATCCT
>JAGRRI010046751.1:0-11765 GCA_018584345.1 Thuja plicata | reverse complement strand
AAATACCTATACACATTTCATTAACTAATATTTAATATTCAACGAAGTGGGTAGAAGTAGAAGTGACAAAAACTTGCATAACATTAACATTGGTAATGTTTATTAAATATGAGATCAACATTTGAAGGTTTAGATGCCCATTAAATGTTACTAGTGACCAACAAAAACACTTTGTGAACTAGTTAACCAAATTTTTTTTGGGAACATTCATTTCCAATCACATCAACCCAAATCAAATGGAGCAAGAAAATCATCAAATTAGATCTTGAATGAGGCACCCTCAAAGGTTTGTAATAAAGATATATCACACTCTAGGCTCATTGTACAACCTATAAATCTCTAATAAAGTAATAATGTCTTATGGATTACCTATATATAATATGTAACATATTAATGGTATAATCTCTTTCAAAAAAATGCATTCAAAATAATATATGAAGAGTCAAGGCTAAACAATTTCTCATGAATGAAAATTGTTCTATTTCTATTGGTAAAAAAAATACATAATTGAGTTATATCATTAGCTGAATTAAACATTATTCTTATACTTTTTTCCTAGTTTATATCAAATCTTTTTCATCTTATACAAGTGGTTCAACCAAGCATAGAACTATGTGTTGGAAGTCTAATATGGGAAAGCAATAACTGAGAGGGAATGGTGAATCAAATCTATTAAACTTCTACCGTTTCTAAACAAATTGATTCAACCATGTTTTCATAAACATAAACTAAAATGTTGTAAAGATTAACATCTATTTATAAACACATAACACAAAGATTTTTGTAACCCAGAAACCCTTGAAGGTAAAGCTGGGGTGGGAATAACACCCACAAATATTCACTACTATAGTAATAAAGTGTGCATGTGAGGGCTACAAAGTTTTGATCACTTTTGATGATCTACACTGTGAGGGGTCTGTCCTGCTAAGAGCTTTCAGACTTATACAATCTACCTTGTTAAAGGATTTAAACTTACAACAAATTAAGCACTCAGTTAAGAGATTTACAAAGGCATGTTAGGACCACTCTAATAAGATATTTAACATGATTCACTTGTTAGAATGTATCAGTACCTGATCCTTCAGTCTGCACTACAAATGTTGATAACAGATCTCCTCTTTCTAACTCTTAACTCATCTCTCAGTCTGATTTATCTATGTTCTGCTCTTCACTGCTCTACTCGGTCACTCTATCTAATCAATGCTTCAGATATGCAAAATATGCATAGACCCCTGATCTCTTCTATTGATATCTGCATCCAAACATACATTTACACACATATAGATTAGGGTTTAAAGCATCCCATATATAGATCATCTAGATCAGGATAAACGATCTAGATCCATCATCTTTTTCCACTTAGGCATCCCTAACTTTGATTGGTTGCATGAATTGCATAGGGATCCATGATCATAAAAATAACCTGCAATTAATGCATTAAATCTTTGTGCATGATCATTAAATGCTCCATAGAAGTCATCCAAAATGGTTTTACTTGGCATAACCAAACATTGGTGCTCAATTAATACTGTCTCATGTGACATAACTATATGTTACCACTCAACACTAACTCTTCTATGCAACTCAGCAATCAACCTACTCAGAATCCATTAAGTACTCGGTGACCTCTGACTTGCTTGCCAGTAACTACTGCTCGCTCTTTTCCTTAGTGGGTTGGCTGGGTCACAATGATGAGTGACCAACCTGCCTTGATTATGACTAAGTGTGGAAGACTAATAGACAACAAAACTTGGAGATCAACAATCTCCCCCTTTGTCACTGATGGTAAAAAAGCTTTTTCATGACTCTTGAGTCCTTTACAAAAAAAATATAGTACTCAAAAGAACTTAGAATATAGAACTTGTAACCACCTGGATTTGGTATGTTCCAACTATAGAACCTGTTTTCCCTAAGTGTGATCATATCCCCAATTATGTTCAAACGACCGTGTTACTGCTTGACATAATTCTTTTAAAATCAATTTAATCTCCTAAAGTGATCAAATCACTAAGTTAATTACTTTTAGCCAAAATCAAAATCAATCAAATACATGGCTAAAAATGATTAATTTTCTAGGAATTAAATAAATTCCTAAATTAATTTCTCACTTGCAAAAGAACTCATTCCCCTAGCCTAATTAATTTAATTAAATTGGCTTAATTAATTTAATTAAATTGGCTATAGTCCTATTGATTATAAAAAAGCAATTAATTATTTAAATAATTAATATCATATTTCTGAATGAATTAAATAAGTTTAATCCATTTCATTAATATTCTTCTAAAGCCCCTAACCTAACCCACTTCAACCAGTTTGACTCTGGGTTCGAACCTATCCCAACCCATTCACCCTTGCTAAATCTAATTTTAATCCTAATCTAATCCTAATCCACCTCCTAATGTTGTCACATTCTATTAGGGAGTGATTAAGGACTCCACCCACTTGAGAAAGTCAAAGAATCTCAAGATTCCTTTCCTCAAGTCCACTTTCTCAAGCCTCCCTCTTACACCCTTCCCATGCTTTTTTAAGGCTCTCATTAATGCCTCATTAATGTAGATTTCCTAAGCCCATGTCTCCCCTATGCCTATTGAATGCCTTTGGCATTTATTTCCTCTTACACACCATTAATAAGTTTTTCAATGCTATTAATGCACCTTGTCCCCCCTCTTTCTCCTCATTCTTCTATAAATAGAAGGGGTTTTTGAACACAAATAAGCCTTCTTTTTTTTAGAGTAAAATTGCATTGTTATGCTGTTAGAATAAACCTAAACTCATATCATATTTTAGATTTCATATTCATGCATTGTTATTTTAATATTTTTTAGAGCTAGAATGCATGTTTAGGAGATATCTTTCTTGTTTTAACTCAAATATTTCATGCTAAGTCATATATGTCACTGATAGTAGTATAATCTAAGGGCTATTGTGTTACTTATCATACTCTTCTTAGTTAGAAAGCAATAGGTCAATTTTAGTTATTTTATATGCTCATCTAACCATGTTTTCCATTAATGCAATGACCTATTGAAGTGTTGTGTCTCTCTTAACAGGTAAAAAAATCACACACATTTCTAGCACCCACCATGGGGCTCAATTCAAGATTTGCGTCATTTTTAACCTCCTTTTTCACTAATATTTCTTCCCAGTTTTCAGGTCCAAAATTGCATCTAGTCATTTTGGCTCACATCTGGAATACGCCATCATACCGTAGAAAGCAAGGCTCACATCTGGGATTTCTCGGATCATTTTTGATTTAGGATCGCATCTGGGGAACATTCAGTGGCATCTAGTGACAAAGGCTCACATACGACATACAATATCACATCCTGTTAATTTAAGATTGCATCTGGTGAAATTTTTTGTGAACTTCATTGCCTAACCACTAACATTTGTGTGCTTGGTTTCTTTGGTCTTTTCACAGCTTAACTAGTGTGTTCAGGTTTCTATCAAAGGTTTTTCTTGGTATTTAAATGAAGAATATTAACGTGGTTTTTCAGGTTGCCCAACCCCCATCTTGACCTCTATTTTTACATGTTTTTTACACTAAAAACATTTTCTAATTTTCCACTAAACTTACTAGAGGACTATGCTCTTTTCTTTTTAAGGAAAATCAGACACTCACACATCCGTTTATGGGTTGAAAGGAATTTGGAGATAACTGAACCAAAGAAAACAAAACTAAATTTCAATTTGTATCAGTGACTGAACAATCAAAGTGCTAAATTTGTGGGTTAATTGAACAAGCACACCCTCTAAATTTGGGATGAGAAATTGAACAAGCTACTCACTTAAGATTGTGGATTAATTGAGCAAGCAAACTTTCCTTTCAAGCATTCTGTTTTCCATTAAATAAGAATATCTTAAATCGAGCACAACATTGCTTGAGGGAATGAACTATTTGTTTGAATCTATTTTGGGAGAAAATGACATGGATTAGGAGAGTATGCTCTAATTCTTCAGAGGAATCAGAAATCTAGATGTCCTATGCTTGCCAATCCTTTGTAAGCTTATTTAATAGGAGAAGGCCTGTCGGTTGAGAAAAAAATCTCTCGGGAAAGACCCAAGTGAGGATAGGTTTTACGCCAAGCCTTCCAACTCACTATAAAAAATTGCTTCCTCGTAGGCCAAAGCCTTAGAAGATGGAGCTGGTTTTGTTCATAGAATTTTGACATCATTCTTTGAACATACTTGGGTATGTGTAGAGCGGAGCCGCTTGAATCTTACTTGCGAGACTACATATACTTGTACGCACCCTAAAATGGTCGCCTAGACTATTGGCCACATTTATCATTTTATAATTTTATCAAATTCTTGAATCAATGCTTTGCAACATTTTCAATTCAAATCAATTTCCTTGATCAAATTGTAATTAATTCAATTATTTCAATATTTCCTAAGGGTTTATCATTTTTATTTAATTAAAAGATTTAATCTCCCTTTTAATTAAATAAAATTCATCTTATTTAATTAAATTAAATTTCTCCCTTTTAATTAAATTAAATTCATCTTATTTAATTAAATTAAATTTCTCCCTTTTAATTAAATAAAATTCCTTTTATTTAATTAAATTAAATTCCTCCCATTTAATTAAATAAAATTCTTCTAATTTATTTAATTAAAATAAAACCCCTCTTTTAATTAAATAAATAAAAATCCCCACTTAAATCTCTTCTTTTGATGAAAAAGGAAATGAATTAAATAAAAATCTTTTTTTCTTCACATCTTTCTAAGCGGTGGGCTTTTTGCTTTTAATGAGCACATGGACCAACCAAGATTTAATCTCCACCATTGCTCATTTCTTTTTGCCTCTTAATCTCAATCGTTCACTTTCCTATATAAGGAAATCTCTCCTCATTTTCATATAGAATTCTTAGCTATTGTTATGCTGTAGGTTTGGAGAGCAATTTTGGAGGAGGATTTGAGCACTCAACCTTGGATATTGCAACTTCTCTCTTCTTGTCTTCTTCTTCTTGCATCCATGGATATTCATGTAGATTAGATTCATGTTTCCTTTCATAGATTTATCTTGCATTTGTATTTCCTTTCATAGAATAAATCTTGCATTGTTATCATTTAGATTAATTTCCTTTCATGCATTGTTATCATATAGGATAGATTTCATCTTCATGCACTGAATCTCTCATTTCATGGTGTACTTGCATGGGCACAACTAGGTCAATCTGAGGGCCTCCATTACAAACATTTGCACTCCATGACTAGGGAGCTATGAATTGATATTTGAGGCCTCATTCTTGAGCAACCTTGGATGGAATGACTCATAGAAGTGTGACACATTTTTAGCACACATTTTTGGCGCCCAACGTGGGGCAAAAGATTTATTTTCTGTCACATAGCTATTTTTTCATAATTTATTTTTGGATTTCCATATTTTCCATACTTTCGGTACTTTCTACAGGGAAATCTCGCGCGACATTTTGCAGGTCTACAGGCAAGATTTTGCTAGATTTTATGGTTTCTCACATGGCTCTATGTGAATCTTCATGCGGCTCTGTGCAAATCTTCATGCGACATTCAGCACCAGGCTATGATCTGAATTGGTTTGCTATTTTATGCATTTTTCTGTTGTCTGTGCACTCCTTCACACGAGCCTGTGCACTTCTTCACGCGGCTGTGCACCTCTTCGTGTGATACTGTGTGAATCCTCACATGAGATTCCACACCAAAGATCTATTTTTCATTGATACATCTATGTATCTCTATTTTTTTTCTTGCTAACCACTAATGTTTATTATTTCTGGTGGTTTGTGATTTGTTGTTGTTGTTGTTGCTGTTGCTGATTTGGACTTTCTTGGATAAACAACAAAATGATTCGCGTTGCATTGGATTTGAGGTATTTTATTGATCTCTATAACATTTGAATTTTGGAAATAAAATGAACATCTGATGTGTTTAGCTTGAGTGTTTTTTGCTTTCATAAATCACATTTCCAATTGGTGCTCTAAAAATGGACCTAGATTTGCTTTCTTGCATATATGTTTCACATAGTAATTAGGCCCTATGAACACTATTTGTGAAAATCTTGAGAGAGTGGGCTTCATTCTCTTGTCTTACATGTGAATCTCTTCTTGAAAATAGATCCCCTTGTAGGTAGGGAAGGATTTTTTTTTATCTCATTGGTCAACTTGGTTTGGGCTTAAAATTTTGGCAATACTTTCTCTCTTTGGGAAGATTGGTGTCATTTGTTGTTGTGTGAACCTTGAATAAGGTGATTTCAAATTAGTGGGTCAACTAATCTTGTTTTCTATGTTTGGGTGAGGTGAAGAGGCTAGAGGATTATGCTCTTTTCCCTTTTGGGAGAATCAGAAACTTGAAACCCTTGAATCCAACCCATGTCCCCATGTGGTCCATATTGTGAGTCTTCCTTGTTAGAGAGGGTTAACCATAGTGGACACTCCCTTTATTCGGTAAACCATGTGGATGGAACCTCAAGCGGTAATAGTCATTTTTTCCATGGTAGCAACAATTGTTATATAAATGTCCTTGTGGAAGAAATTTCCATGGGTGTAGTTTCTTGTGGGTTGTCATATCTCTTTAGCAGCTCTTGATTGATTAAATTATTGGACTATGTCAAAACCTCAGTGCGCTGGAATTGGATTTCACCCACTTGAGATTGCAAAAGTTGTAGAGTCAAACCATTACTAAGAACCATAGTGCAACCAACTTTTTATTCTCTAGGACTATGTGCGTGGTTGGAAAACATTTTGAGAACATACACAAGTAGCATTCTTATGGAGCAGAAATACTATGACACTATCTATGTTCAAGTGCAAGGTTGCTTTGTCCCTTGCTCATTGTTTAAAGACATTGATTGCTTGAACTCCCTGATTGTTGTATTGCATGCCTGATTCATGATAAAATATATTAATGTATCTAATTGGTTAATTAAAACAATTGAAAAGTGAGTTCTATGTCCTTTCCTTAGGTGAGAAAATTGTTTCTTTGCACCGTTCACTACATTTCCTCACACGGCTATATGAGAATCCTCACGCGATAGCTTGCCAATTTGTTGTTATCCTGTCACACTAGTCTGGTCTTTCTTCGTGCTCCTATGCATTTTGTCACGCGGTCCTGTGCTAATTCTCACATGAGAAAGCATTTCATCGCGTGAATCTATCTTTTGCTAATATCTATTGTTGTCTGCCAACTTGCCAAATCTGAGTTCCCGAGTTATGAAAATATCAGTGTATTTCCGCAAAGAGTGTTATGACATATTTCTCAACATCCAAGTAAACTTAAATGGTATCTGATTTCACAAAATGACTCTTGGTATTCTTTCTTCTGCATCTCTCATGTCTTCCTAGTCTTCCATTTCCATCATTTCTCTTCTTTCTTCACGCTTCTTCCTCTTCTTTCTAAGATCTTCATGTATTCTCAATTATTTTCCTCTTATTATCTAGTCTATCTTCTTCTATTTCATCTCTTCTTTCTCCCATGCTTGATTCCTCCTCTTCCAAAACCATGGATTTCCACTATCTTCTTAAGGAAAGTCTCTTGATAATGGATGATCTCGAACTCATTGATCAATTCATGACATATTGTTTGTCCAATGATCCTTCTGGACGTTACATGAGTGATGAATCCTTAGCAAAAATAAGACAAAAATTGAATGAATCAGACATCTTTGCTGGATCATATACAAGATCTTATCACAACGATCTCTTTCTTCTAAACATCTTTCATCTTCTAAATCTTCTCATCTTTCCTCATCATCCAAAGATTCTTCTTCCACTAGGTCTTCACTTTCCTCTTCTTCATGATCTCATTCTTCTTCTACTTCTCACAAGAGTCATACTTCTCTTCTTAAGACATACCATAATGATCAACGTGATGATCCTTGTGATACCTCTTCCATGAAGAGTGACATGCCCATCTTTAATGACCATGATGACTATTATTACTATGATGGTGGATAATGTAGTGACACCTACGAAACCTCTGTTCCTAAGAGTCCTCCTCATCGTGTGCTCGTTCTTACTAGTGATGGGGGTTCACATTAGAGAGATTGTGATGGTGATCCATATGACTCTAATTTTGAAAAAGAATTTGATGATTTCTGTGAACAATACCTGGATGATACTGAGGAAGAGAAAGATTTCAGCGCTAGTTATAACATAGCTACTACAAGAATCACTCCTCTAAGGATTCTCATGTTGAAAATAAAGATTGCACTATCACACAAGATCATGTTAATGATGAACATTTGTTTTGTGATGATTTCATTCCATCCTCTACTTCCTCCAATGCTCATACATCTCCTAAAGTTGCCAAATCTTCCACAAATCCTTCATCCAACAAAGATCCTAATGCTTTTCATGCAGTTCCCTATAGTTATCCTCAAGGGCTACCTCTTGAAGAAACTCAAGCTAACCTTCATTTGGCTACAAATACTTTCAATAATGCTAAACCTAAAGATCCTAAGCCTTTATATGCTATAATTCCTACTTCAGCTAATCTTTCCCCATCTCTTCCCAAGTCTCCCATACAATTCCAACATGCTTCCTTGTCCTTAGAAGTGGCTCCATGTCAAGAGAACTATAAAAATGATAAATAAAAGAACATAAAGAAAGATCAAGATCAAGAAACCTCCATGTCATCCAATCTTTTTCATGATGTCTCATATCTGTGTCATGGTTCTTTTTATCCCTTACGCCCTTTCTCATTCATTCCACCATGTCTTAAGTCTTCTCCTAAGCAAGATCAAGTTACTACTTACACCGTTGAGCTTATTGACAATCAAAATAACCTTACCCCACTTATGCTTTCCAATGATGATACTTCCATTAAGGTTATTAAAAATGGTGTTGTTACTTCCAATGTTGAGCCTATTGAAAATCAAGAGAAAAATTATGCACTTATGCTATCCAAATATCCTTTTCCAAATCAAAGTCTTCCATCTTCTTGTTCTACCACTCCATGTTCATTCCACTTTCTACTCTTCCTAAGTCTTTTCAAGCTTTGAAAACCCTATCAAAGAAGTTTCTCTTATTCAAGATGTTCATGATCCTATTGAAAATCCTAATGCTCACTCTAAAGATGCTGATGTCCTTGGTTGTCATATACATGCCGATCAAGTTATTGATTATCCTTTTGCATCTTCCATGTCCATCCTTGGACCTCCTCCACCAATACTAAGGGCTTCACATTTTCCTTCCATCTTAGGTCCTTATGTCCCTTCACTTTCCCCTCCTAACTCTCCTAATTTTTCATCCATCTTGGGTCCTTACGTCCCTCCTTCTCGTATCTTTCCTCAATATGAACATAGATACATACCCTTGAATCCTTTTCATCCATCCACCCATCTAAACCAGTCATATTCTTCTTCTTCCTCCACAAGTCCCAAGTCTTTTGAAATAAAATTGAATGTTCAGTACAAGAAAAAGAAGCAATACAATAATCCATCTAAAAAAGAAGATCACCATGTCTCCTCTAATCGACATGGGGGCATAAAGTCAAAAGAGATATCTAAAAATAAAACTACAAGACAAGTATGGGTTCCAAAATCCATCATTGAAGCTATTCTCTCTAAATCATCAAAAAGAAATGAAAAGCCCATAACTATATCGATTCCAAAGTCTCTCTTGAAAGAGTCTCATGTTGAGAAACAAGTCAAGTTAACATTCAAGCTTCCAAAGGCTTGCACTTCATCTTCTTCCAAAAACATTCTTTCATTTCACGCACCTAAGCCACAACCTCTGCTATCCATTCACCATATTCCTTCATGTATTCCTTCATTCACAATTCCTCCATCCTCTCACTGCCCTTCAAGGTGTGCATTGATGTTGATCTTGCCTTCCTTTCCATCTACCCTTTCAAAATCCTTCCATTCATTATCCCTCTACCTTCTATCCTTTTTCCTCATTTGTTTATTCCTCCTATCTTCCAACCTCACTCGCTTTGTATAAAACCTTATCCTCCATTTTTCTCTTTCATCTTCCTTTCCCTATCAGCATCTTTGAGCATATCATTTTGAATCCTTGGCAGATCATGGTTTATCCTTTCAAGGAGCATTATCTAAAAAGCTTACCTTCTTCCAAAAAATTCAAAAAAAAAAATTCAAAAAAAAAAGAGAAATAATTAAAGAGAAATAATTTCATCCTATGGTGAAAACCACTCCCTTGTGGCACCTTTGATAGGTACCATGATGAAAACCTGGCAATCAGGCATCATGCCTAGTTCTTCTACATATTTCATCCATTTCGTATTCTTTCTTTGATCTTTACAATGTTGATCTATACACGAACATTTGGGATATCTTGTAAGCTATCTTACGATGATATTGCTTTCATTCCTTTCATGTTTTCATCTCTATCTTCCTCCATTCATTTTTGCCTATCGCTATCCTTTTCCCTTTTGATCCTGATCTACAAAAAAAAAAAAGAGTACAACACAGTGCTATGAAGCCTCTTGACATGTCTACTCCTTCGGATTGCATCCTTTCCTGCTATTGCATTACGATTTTGTGACTTATCTTATGCTGGCTTTTCATTGCTTGTCCAAATGTGCTTTACATAATATTTCTTTTTTTTTCCCTAGCTTGGGTACTCTTGAGGAGTTTGCCTTTGAGGATTTTTTCCCTTCATTCTTCTGCATTCTCTTGTCTTCCATCTCTTCCACCAGCTTGCTAATCTATCATGTCCTCCATCTTGCTAAACATTGGGACTACACGATGTGATCTTGCTTGGGAGTTTGATGCTTATTATGTTTGGGGGCATCCTTTGTACATAATTATTGATCCTGAAAAAAATTTAAAAATGATATATTATCAAAAATTTTAAAAATCAGAAAATGTCCTGAAAAATGATCATCTTAGTGAAAACCTAGCAATAGGCACTTTGATGTATCTCCAAAAAAAATTATATATTCCAAAAATTTGAAAAAAATTTAAAAATTCAAAAATTCAAAAAAAATGGAAAAAGTGCCTTGGTGAAACCCTGGAAATAGGCGCCTTGGTAGAAAAAATTCAAAAAAAAATATAAAAAGTCCTAAAAAAAAAATAAAGAAAATAATTAAAAAAATGAAAAAATTGTAATAAAATCCAAGTGGCAAAAACCTGGAAACGGGCGCTACTTGAGGGCTTTGCACCCCTGTTTCTTACCGCATGTCCTTGATACTTGGCCTTTCTCTATCATTTCTTGTCCTTGTTGCCTTGGTTTATAATTGGTCTTTGTCTTTGTCTAGGGGGCATAACTGTGTTAGCTTTGGTCTCTTAGATGCATTAGTCTTTAGGACATCTCACAAATGGTGTTTTTCAACACCACCCCAACTGTATTTTTCAATACAACCCCTGACATTGAGTGTTTTTCAACACTTATCAGTTTGGTCTTACCTAGGTTTTTCATGTGGTCTTACTCGCTTGCAAGCATTCAATCCTTATCCTCAAAACTTAGTATCAGTTAACACACTTAAAAAATTAAATGCAACACTTAATGCTTGAGCTATGTCATGATCTTTTCTTTGTGTGCTGACTGTTATTGATTTTTGTTGAGTTTCCTTGTCTAATAAGTCTCTCTGTGATGCATAGCTAGAGGACTTGGGGCATGAAACATATTTTTATTTGCTTCCTGCTTTATGCTTCACTGTTTTTGCACAACCGTTATGTTGGTCATCCTGGCCTCTATGCCTTGATGTGAGCGTGGTTTTGCTATATTAAATTGGGTAAGCTAACATCACAATCATCTTGACCTTTATGTCTTTGATGCTTATGTTAGAATCTTTCCACATTCCAATCCGATATAAATCACATT
>JAGRRI010046737.1:0-10946 GCA_018584345.1 Thuja plicata | reverse complement strand
ATCCAAGGATGTCATGGTAAATCGAGTCCCAAGTGCATTCTTAATAGCATAGAAGGTAGAAACAAATATTGAATTCTAGAGCTTAGCTTAGAGAGAATACTAAGAATCACTTATTCATCTTTATTTTAAATTCCACATTGTTTTAATTGTAGATTTAATTATTTCAACTTTTTGAAGAAATCTTGGATTGTCTTGAAATTGCAAGGACTTAGATTCCTAAGTGGTCTCCCCTAGCAGAAAATTGTTTTTTCTCTCTCTTGTTGTCCTACCATGTAGTTTCTTCATCAATGAGTTTATATGTATCCCGAATAGCCATGGTCTCATTGGATATATTCCTAAATTTAAATGCCTTCTTCATCACAAGGATCCAAGTTTCAGCCCTATCTCTGATGATTTTTCCATCCAATTTTGGTAGTAAAATCATCTTAAGGTATTTACCCAATTCTTCATCAATTAGAGCCCTGTATGTCCATGGTCTTCTTTCTCCTAATTTCATTCCTCTTGGTTTCCTCAAGACACTTTCTATAGGTTGTCCATTGAAAGGAAACTAAGTGTGCGGAAAATAGTTCCTTACGCTAAACTCCCGAGAAGAGGATCGTGCAAATTCATATTTACCCCTTAGAAATTACAGAATGATAATACAATAACATGCATACATAGAAAAAAGAGAATGGCACAATGATTTACCCTAGGGAAAACCTTTCGGTAAAAAACCCCAGCACTCCAAAACCTGCATAATGTATTAATCAAAACTATTACTGTTTACAATACACTTGCAATGCAAGTTCTTTCAGGAGATAATCAACACTTGAAGACAAATCTGGCAACATAAAAATGTTCCAACAATACACTAACTTCTCACTTAGATTCGCAACCCTAAAAATGCTTATATCATGCACTTCCCTTTTTAGGGCAACTTCCAAAGACGTATTAGGGTTTTACCATTCTCTGAGAAAATAGGAACCCAAACCCCACGAATGCAGAAGAGTGTACAGTACTCAACATGATCAGTTGCCACATGTCTTGCATGTCTTAACCCATCATCAAATCTTCCACAATTATCTCTTACAAATATTAATGACTGTCATAGGAATCCGTCAGAACCATTTCAGTCATGATTACCTTACACATTGTCCAAAGTGCCGACATTTAGAAAATATCAAATGTAAGGAAATATACAAGGTTAAGACACCCTATTCCTAACATTCTCCCACTTGTCGAACACCTTGTAAGAGCCAAAGGAAATAACAGGATTTAATTGCTATAGGCTGAGAGGCCCATAGAATCTGAACACCATCTGAACTTTGTTGTGCCCACAGGTTTTGTCAATGCATCTGCAACATTCTTTACTGTATCTACCTTCTCCAAACTTACCTTTCCATCCTCTACCATATCTCTCACAAAGTTAAACTGCACATCAATGTGCTTCATTCTGGCATGGAAAGTTGGATTCTTCGCAAGGCAAATAGCACTCTGACTGTCGCAAAAAATTGTAATCTGTCCTGCATCAACACCAACATCTGAACACAGTCTCCTAAGCCAAATGGCTTCCTTACAAGCATAAGTAGCTGCCATGTACTCTACTTCTGTCATGGACAATGTGACCATAGGTTGTCGCTTACTCATCCAACTGATGGAACCACCAAACATAGTGAGCACATAGGCATTGGTGGATATCCTATTGTCAATGTCACCTGCCCAATATGAATCCACAAACCCATGAATACAAACTGAATGGTGGAGCTCCAGAAGAGTTTCCATGATAGCATATGGAATACTCTGATGTACCTTTCAATTATCTAAACACTCTCTTAACTGCATCCCAATGTACCCGTCCAAGTTTAGCCATAAACTGACTCAGGACTCCCACTGCTTGGGCAATGTCTGGTCTAGTACAGACCATAGCATACATAAGGCTGCCAAATGCACTCACATAAGGTACTTTTCTCATGTCCTCCACCTCACTAGGAGATTTTGGACAATCATCCATAGATAAAATTTTTCCCATAGAAACAGGAACACACAATGGTCTGCAATCTTCCACGCTAAACCTGTCCAACACAGACTTCACATACTTACTCTGACTCAACCAAAGTTTTCTATTAGACCTATCTTTGCTGATTTCCATACCCAAAATATACTTGGTTGCCCCTAGATCTTTCATCTCAAACTGTGCTGACAACTAAGACTTCAAATCAGAAATCATACCCATACCCTTCCCAATCAACAACATATCATAAACATATAATGCAATAATAAGAAGGTGATCATTGTCAACTTTGAAATAAACACAATGATCTGATTTCGATCTCAGAAAACCAATCGACAACACAAAGGCATCAAATTTAAGGTACCAAGTCCTAGGAGATTATTTCAAACCATACAGAGACTTCTTTAATCTGCAAAACAAAGACTCTTTACCTTTCTGAATATAGTGCTCAGGCTGTGACATATAGATCTCTTCCTCCAAATCACCATGAAGGAAAGTTGTCTTCACATCCATCTGTTATACCTCTAAATCATACGATGCTGCTAGAGATAACATAAATCTATTGGATGTAAGCTTTGAAATAGGACAAAATATTTCACCATAATCAATTCCCTCTACCTGCGAATACCCCTTTGCAACCAATCTGGCCTTGTACCTCTCAACACTGTCATCTGCACATAATTTATTCTTAAACACCCATTTGCTTCCAATAGGTTTTCGTCCTTTAGGCAAACGTACTAGGTCGCAAGTTATGTTCTTCTCCAATGAAACCATCTCATTATCCATGGCCTCAATCTAGGAACCTGCATCTTCCATACCTATAGCCTCTTTCACAGATCTAGGCTTATCAGTGTTTGTAATCAAGGCAAATGCACAACTGGAATCTAACATAGAAAATCCAAACCTCTCTGGTTTCTTTCTTTCTCTCATGGATCTCCTCAAGGGATGAGGTTGAGGTTGTTCTACCTCTTCTTCTAAATTTTTAGAGCTACTAGAGCTCTCCTCATTATCAGATCCATCACGATGTCTTTGTTCAGTCTTCTCAGGGGTAGGAGGCAACTGAACAACATCTTCTCTCATTTCTTTTTCATCTGGCTATAGCACAATAGGAGAAGATGTTAGCTCTCTAAAAATAACATTTCTGCTATACAACACCTTACCAATCATAGGATCCCAAAGCTTGTATCCTTTCACACCAACACTATAGCCGATGAAGATACATTTTACAGCCTTCTTTTCCAACTTATATCTTCTCTCCTTAGGCACATGTGCATAAGCTTCACAACCAAAAACATAAATATGTCTAACTGAAGGCTTCTTACCAGACCACACCTCCATGGGTGTCTTACCAACAAGAGCTGATGTAGGAGATCTGTTAACTAGATAGTAAGAAGTGGCCACAGCTTTAGCCCAAAACCTTTGTTTGAGGCTAGCTCCACTAAGCATACTCCTAGCCTTCTCCATCAATGTCCAATTCATTCTTTCTGCAACTCCATTTTATGGTGCGGTATAAGGCGTTGTCTTATGCCTCTTGATCCCTCATTCTTTACAAAACTATTCAAACTCTGCCGAACAAAACTCACCACCATTGTCAGTTCTCACACACTTGATTCTTTTACCAGTCTAATTCTCTATGAGAGCTTTAAATTCCTTGAACCGACTGAAAACATGTGTCTTGATTTTAAGGAAATAAATCCATGTCCTTCTACTGTAATCATCTATAAAAGATACAAAATATACAGATTTGGAGAGTGAAGGAACTTTAACAGGACCAAACACATCTGAATGGATAAGATCCAAAATACTAGAAGACTTGTGAGAACTAGAGTAAAAATGAACACAATTTTTCTTACCATAAACATAGTGTTCGCAAAAGTCAAACTCGAGATTACAATCATTTATCCCCTCAATGAGGTTTTTATTTTTCAGGGTTCTGAGACCCTTCTCACCATTGTGGCCAAATCTCATATGCCACAACATTGTCTTTTCTGTAGGAAGTTTTCCTTCCAAAGTGTTAGCACCCTTAGGTACACTTGCTGCACTACCATCAGAACCCATTACCACAGACTTTTTCACTACTGTTTCAGATGGTGGAGATGAAGTGACTGTTGCTCTCTTCCTTGAGAAAGAAGAACTATTTCACTGTGAAGTGCAAGAATCCAGCTGAAACAGGGTACCTCTCCTAGTACCTTTCATGAGCACCATAGATCCTCTAATCATCTTGCATCCTTATTTCAAAAAGACAACTTGCACACCTACATTATTTAGCATACTTATAGATAACAGGTTTTGTGCCAAATCCAGGATGTGCATTACCCTATTGATCCCCTTTACTCATCCATTAGGGAATCTGATAGTGACTCTTCCTTGTCCAACTATCTCTAGGTGAGAATCATCACCCAGGTACACCTGTCCACCATTGAACTCCTCATACTTTGAGAACCAACTTCGATGAGAGGTCATGTGAAAAGAAGCACCTAAGTCAATCAACCACACATCATCAGATGCATGAGTGGCCGAGGCTGCAACGAAAGCATCGCCATCTTCTTGAGATTTTTCAGAATCTAAATTTGGGCTTTTCTTCTTCTTCTTTGGCTCTTTGCAGTCCTTACCAAAGTGCCCAGTCTTACCACAGTTCCAAAATGTTACCTTAGACTTTCCAGGAGTCTTAGATTTCCCACGAGATTTGGATTTACCCTTTTCAGACTTAATGTCATTTTTCTTTCCTCTATCTTTGGATCTACCATGAAAGCAAGGGCTTTCTTGGTTGAATCAGAAGTCTTTATTCGCATCTCTTCAGATAACAGTGAAGACACCACATCATCCATTTGGAAAGTGAAAATAGTACTCCCAAGGTCCATCACAAGATGGTCCCATGAATCCGGCAAGGAACATAGCAGGGTCATACATCGATCATCCTCCTCCAACTTGACACTAGTTGATGTCAACTGTGCAACCAACATGTTAAACGCTTTCAAGTGATCTACAATGGATCCTCCTTCCTCCATTCTCAGAGAATACAAATTCTTTGTCAGGAACAATCTGTTCACCAAGGACTTGGCCTGATACACAGACCCAAGTCATGTCCACAATTTGTTTGCGGTCTTCTCATCGAGAACATTCAGGAGAACAGAATCTACTAAACAGAGTCTAATGAGACCCTTAGCTTTCCGATCCTTGAAATCCCAATCTTCTTGAGGCATGTTTACTATTTTGATATCATTATCAACCACCTCCCATACATCATGGTCTACGAGCATGTCTTCCATCTTGAGTTTCCACAACTCAAAGTTTGTGTCATTGAACTTTTCCACCTCCATTCTACTATATGAAGAACCTGCCATCTCTTCCTGCAATAAGGTTATGAATACTCTTCAATAGTACTCCCACTGAAATGGAGATTAGCTCAAAAAATCTATACCCTAACAAATAGAACCAAAAGTGGCTAGGCTCTGATACCAACTGAAAGGAAACTAAGTGTGCGAAAAATAGTTCCTTATGCTAAACTCTTGAGAAGAGGATCATGCAAATTTAGATTTACCCCTTAGCAATTACAGAATGATAATACAATAACATGCATACATAGAAAAAAGAGAATGACACAATGATTTACCCTAGGGAAAACATTTCGGTAAAAAACCCCAGCACTCCAAAACTTGCACAATGTATTAATCAAAACTATTACTGTTTACAATACACTTGCAATGCAAGTTCTTTCAGGAGATAATCAACACTTGAAGACAAATCCAGCAACATAAAAATGTTCCAACAATACACTAACTTCTCACTCAGATTTGGAACCCTAAAAATGCTTATATCATGTGCTTCCCTTTTTAGGACAACTTCCAAAGATAGCCGTATTAGGGTTTTACCATTCTCCAAGAAAATAGGAACCCGAACCCCACGGTTGTAGAAGAGTGTACAATACTCAACATGATCAGTTGCCACATGTCTTGCATGTCTCCAACCATCATTGAATCTTCCACAATTAGCTCTTACAAATATTAATGACCATCATAGGAATCCGTCATAACCGTTTCAGTCATGATTACCTTACACATTGTCCAAGGTGTCGACATTTAGAAAATATCAAATGTAAGGAAATATACAAGGTTGAGACACCTTATTCCTAACATCCATCATGTTTCGTGTTTTGGTCAAGAGGTTGAGGATTTAGCCCAACCTATCATTTTGGTCATCTCTTGATTCATTGTAGTTAGTATTTCTAGTTTATACCATGGTTGTTTATGAAATGACCTATTTCAAGGTTTACATCTTATTAGTAGATAAAAGGCCCTAGTATTAAACCTAGGGATTTGATACAAAATGCAAGGTAACTATATCACAATTCAATTAAATAAATCAATATTTGCATTAGCAAGGAAATAAAGAAAATACCATCAATATTTGAGTACATGTTACATATTGTTAGTAAGCGAATTTGTCACTGCAAATTCATCTTCACAATTTACCTTGTTTTCCCAAAGAGTAGTGACAATCGTGCCAATAGTTGGAGATTACTAAAACTACAATCTTCCTCTATGTTTGAGATGGGCAACTCCCTCATATGATGGGGATATTTGTAGTTTTTAAGTACTTTCAACCTGAAAGTACAAAAAGGAAGAAATACAAACTAAAGAAAGTGGATAATAGAAACCCCACTAGTAGACATACAAATACCAAACATGAATTCATGATTGACGATAGATTACAATGGGATTTTTATAATTTATGTCTTGATATGCAATGATAAAGATGGAAAGCATATTTCTACAAAGAGATAAGTTACCTTAGCACATTCAAACCAAGATATCAAGGTATGAGTGTGTTCATTACATAAGTTGTATGGTAAATAAGCATTTTAAATGATAACATATAGTTTTCGCCAAGATAAAAATAAATCAATTATCAATTTAACATAGGAAAAATCATCAATAACAATTTGTAATTATGTCTAGGACTTAAGGACTAAATTCATTTACATTACTTTTATGAGATTGTACAATCTTAGAAATTATTTTTGCATTTGAGGTGTAAAATGAAAGGTCATCCAAAAAGTGTCTCTCAAAATTTCCTCCAATGTTTCCCCTTTGTCCCAAAAGTCTCCACTTTACAATAACAATAGCCTTCTATTTATAGGCCTCACCTCATAACTACCTAGTAACTACTTTTCTAACTACTTTTGAAATACAATAGCTTTAATAGGTTAGGATTTGAATTTCTTTTCTAGAAACAAAGTCTATTTTCTAACTTGTGTTTACAATAAGTGACATAATTCACTTTTACAAAAAGATAATTTGAATCCCATAACATCAAAGAGAAAAAATATAGCCTTTTCCAAGTGGAAATGTGTCTTCCTGCAATCATGAACAACTTGGCCTTGGAGGAAATCTATGCCATCTATAGCTTTGTTAAACACCCTTTCCTTCCCTGAACACATAATCTTCTATAGCATTTTGTAATGGCAATATTGACCTAAAAAATTGTAGATATAAATCTATTGATTGTAAAATATTGAGGTATAGAAGAAGATCCCAAGAATGTAATCCTCTGCAACTTCCATTCTTGTTGTAATATATCCCCCAACAATTCACTTCAAGGATTACTTCAAGATAGTGTCCTTGGAAAAGATAATTTTCATTGTTAAAAATATATTCAAAGTCTTATTCTTGGTGTCAATGTTTATAGCATCATTTATACTATAGCTCTCACCCATGATTTCCTCTTTATTGGTCCTCGAATTTATTGAATTTTCTATATCTTCATAATTTCACTAGGCCTTTAACATCCACATGAGTCATGGGAGTCCATACTCATTTATCACTCATGAATCATATAAATATGGTAATTAAATGTCACATTACTGCTAACACTCTATTTACAATACATTCATAAATAGCATGTATTTTCATTGTTCCTTAGGCTACAAAATTTATCTTTTTATCTCTACATTAGTGAAAACAAAACATGGATCTCATCATAAAGTACATAGGTTACCATGCATCTTGTTAGTTAACAGATTGGTCTTTCCAAAATGATCGCAAAAATAACTCTTTATGTCCAAGATGAAAGACAAACTAGAAACTAATAGTTTGATAAATTGTTATTGAATTAGCAATTTTCCTCTAAATGTTATAGGTACAAATCCCTCATATGATCTATAACTAATAAAAGGGAGTATTCTTTTAACCAAAAAGTAGGAAAGGTAAACTAACACTTGCCCATCACTATGATGCTAATATAGATAGAGATTCAGAAATAAAATAATGTAAACTAATGACTCAAAGATCATTTATCCCACACCCACAAGTGATAAACCAATGGAAATATTAGCAATTCCCTTTCAAACATATGCATAACTTGAAACCCACAAATTTCACAACATACATACACATGTTCCAATGAACAAAAAAATCATCAAAGACAAATGCACAAACTCAAAGATCAATTGCAATCAGAATGAGCATATTTAAACTCAAAGATTCATATACATTCCTTCCTTTCTATGATTAAATCCAATATCTCAAAGACTAACATGCCCCTGTACATAGAAGACCATGCCTAAACAAAAAATATGTTCCCTTCCCAATTACAGACCCAAGAAATGCCAACTTTTTAATCTTATCTCACTCATGCCTAAAAGGACAATGGGTAATATAAAAGTATTGATTCAATAAGACCACATAGGGCTTCCCACAAGATAGATCAATGGATAGATTCAAAGTTCTGCTCTGGGATAGGCAGAAGAATACTCGGGCAAAGTCTCTTAACTACATATTTATAGATATGTATTGGTAAGGCTCCTCTACATCGAGACAGTCAATTCCATCCAAAACATACCTGATACTGTTAGGGAATTGTACCTTCTATGACACCAAAACAAACTGAGACAAATGGAAATGAATCAACAAGGTGATTCTACTTAAGCTTTGATAATTCATGTGGGCAAATTTTTGTTTCTAGTTGGTGAACTCTAACGTAAATTCTCCAACAATTATTGCCATGTTTTCCACCATTAATGGATCACCAATTGTATCAAAGGCCAATGTTTTATGATAATCAAATTGAAAAGAATAGAAACTAGTTATAGGTCGATTCTCAGGTGATGGTTGAGTTTTTTAAATGATCTCTTTCTTTGAATACCCATCGTTGATGATGAAATATAAAAGATATTATGATCAAGTGTGTGACCTTTCACTTGGAGCCATGATGGAAAACTTATCCATGTCAGCATTGACCATACCAACCTATCTCCTCAACATTGGCATCATACTTCTAAGGATCATATTGAACTACTAGTAATGATTCATCAAGCTTAGAACCTATTTAAGGGATAATCCTCAGTCTACGCACGTTTCTATATCTTTCTTCTAATTCCTCCCTTTCAAAATTATAAATAAAGTTCAATATTTATTATTGGGCTCTGTCGCTAGTTTAAGAACTAGATTTTTACTCCGCTTCACACTTATTCTATATTCACTTCATTATTTTGTTTCCTTAAGTGGAAGTTTAAATTTTTCATCGAGGTCAACCTCTCTCTTACTACACTTTTTTTCTTACCTTTCTATTTTATCCTTGCAAGTGAAAGTTCTACCTAGGATGTCAAAGTCCAACACGAGAAGTGGAAATAATCAATTTGTCATTGAAATTTAACTTTTCCTTCAATCAAAAGTTCCACTTGAGGCATTGGGGAGTGACATTGGAACTAGAACTTGAACCAACCTTAACTTTCACCTTCATCAATAATTTTATGAAGAAGTTTCAGGGCCCAACACTAAAAAAATATAGCCAACTTTAAATTTGTAAAATAGTTTCTCCCTTTAATTTAGAATAGGTTGTCAAAGTATAATAGAGAAAGTGAGACAAGTACTTTGGGAAACTTAAATCAACTTTTCACTTCAAGCTTATCCTTCGAAGTTCTAGGGAGCCTTGTTGAAGAGTGACACCAAGAACTGAACATGCCACAAACATGAGAAAGCTTCCTACATCAATTGTTTAAAATGTGTCCTATTGGAGCCTGAAAAAATAAATGGAACTGAAGTGGACTTAGAAATTTTTCAATGAAACAAGTTAGAGTTAGTTCAAAAAGACTTGTCAAGATGTGAGAAATGAAACAAAACTTGACCAAAATTTACTAAACCTAAGACTTCTCAAAAAAGACCCAACTAAAGGAGTTCCATATGGCTTGTCAGAGTGTGATGAGGATTCTTGAATTAGCACAAAATTATGATTAACTCAAAGAATTAACAAAATTAACTCATGAAAATTGGTTCAAGACTAGACTTGGTCAAAATTTGACCATGGTTGAAAATTTTGGATAACACATCTATTAGGTCATAATCAAGGATCAAGAGGAAGCTTCATACCAAAAATATATTAGACATATATCTTTAAATGAAATATTTGATTCCTTCAATGATTTTATTCTGAAATCTTCAAGGTGACATGCATAACTAAGTCTTTGAGGATGGATTCCAACCTTTAATTAGGGTCACTTGTTGGAATTTGGTAATTGCTATCGAGAGATTTCTACAACTCTTGCAATGGAATCTTTACATTTTCATTTTTATGTTATTGTATAATTGATTAGTCAGATAAGTTTTCCTTTCTCTTATCTATAAATGATAAATGAATATTTTTATTTTCTTGCATCTGGCCCTCCATACAAACCATGTATATGTTTCTGCATTGTTAATGCATGTTTACTGGAGCTTCCATGATTATAATATATAATAGACAACCATCTCAAGGAAAGCTTAGGAGGTGTTGGAAAAGGTCTTGAAGTGGAAGCTTCTAAATATTTTTTTAAACAAATTGATTATGTGCATATCATGCAATCATCATATTCCATGAGAATAATTTTTTCATTAGTTCATGTTCCTTTGCTACATTTCCATATTTTGCATGCATTTTTAATGCCCTCATAAACAATCTCCACATTGACAACATTCATGTA
>JAGRRI010046699.1:0-32004 GCA_018584345.1 Thuja plicata | reverse complement strand
ATGATAGCAGTTGTTGATTTAATACTACATATGTTACTTTAATATCCACAATGGTTGATTTAATGTCCAATTGTTTTCACAATATTGCACCAATAGTTGTGACTTTAAAGTTGTTCTTGTTGATGATGACTACCTACCCATAATTGAATGGTGTTTCTTTTGCATGACCATTGGTCTCACTTTTTTTTTAGGGGGGTGTGTTATGGACACCTTGGCAAAAAGCATGCTTGTGTGGCAACCTATTTGATGATGTGGCACTGGAACCTTAGTTATAAGCAGGGGACTTACCAAGTAAATTGTTGTTAAAAATAGGGGGTGATTTGAAATTTCAACATAGGATTTTGAGAAGCATGACATTAGAATGCACAAGTACTAAGGCCTCTCTCCTACTATCCAACCATAATAGAAAAAATGTAGTCGAAGATACGACGTAGCTAAGAACTCACTTGAGATACAATTCTGAAGTGAAATATTTATTTTAAGTTTTTATTGTTTAGTTAAAAGGTTTAGTTTAATGGTAAACTCTATATTATAAACGCCTAAATAGTGTTAAGTTAACATTATCTACTACACATCCACAAAAGAAAAGAGTTTTATTGTTTTTAAAAAAATCATAATATCGTTTGATAAACATGTTTATTTTTAGGTTGCGTGAATTTAAATATAACTTCGTTTATAAATAAATATTTTCCATTATGTTTTTAATGATTAATTTTTTCAATGCAGAAAAGTGTTGGTATAATGGAAACAGTTTTTAAGGGTCGCACACTTCTCCAACCTCGTAAGCCAAAGCCTGATCAAGGACATGTTGCACATCATTATTGACAATATATTTTTTTATTATGTCTACATATTTATGATCATTACTCTATTAAAATAAAACTTCAGTTGGGATCTACACATTCATTGTGGTCACACTTATAAATGTATATATTACATAAAGCTTGGAGATACCAAAATTAGCCAGTTATAGGATGATAGTTCTGCATAAGAAAGTCATGGATCATTTTGAATAAATTGAAGAACTAGTGTTACAATTTCAATATGATATCAATATTTGTCAAATAAAATTGTTTAATTAATATATGAAATGAATGTTTCTTTCAGCCATATATTAATGATAAGGTAATGTATACTTCTTGGCAACTCTTATTCTTTGTAATTTGTTTTAATTATATATTTTAAAAAAAAATGTGTATTGTATTAAAGAATTATTTATGTAGTAAGGTCTAATTTAAAAAAATTGTATCTTCATAAAGGAGATATTCAATGTTCTATACAAATTCAAGGTTTTCAATTTTAGAGTATAATTTGTGCTTCAGAAGTAATGTTCCAAGATTTGCTAATGCATCAACATGTTGAATATTCGTTGAACGTTTTGGACCTTTTTTCTTTGTTAGATTATACCAATTGATATTTCGTAAATATTTTAATCACAATTTTTACTATAAGATTGTTAATATTGTATTGCAAATTTTTTGAGTTCAAATATTCTATATTACAAAAATAGTGTATTGTAAGTCTTTAGATACCTTTTTTTTTATTTTCTAAGCCATTCATTTTTATTGGAATAGAACTTTAATACTTTCTTTTTTTAACTTTTGTAGTACAAAATAAATAAAAGATTGAAGTCTATATATTAAAATTACACCCTCTTTTCAATTGTTTGAATCAATGGTCGGTAGAGCTTTAAAGACTCAAAAAGGGGTTATCAAGTAAAAACATGGAGATGCCAAAATCAATCAATTCTATGATGATAATTATGCATACTTAAGTCATGGATCAGTTTGAACAAATTAAAGAACAATTTTTATAATTTTAGTCTGATACTAGGGGAAAAGACCCAATAGCCGCCCAGGCTAACTTCGTGCACCTAGAACTCCTAAACCATAAAGTAGATTTCCTCAATTTTTTGTGTCTCTGTAGGTGAGTCGAGAGCTTAAAGCTAAGGTTTTGGCTTCTGGATATTCGTCTATCTCTCTGTAGAGATTGTCGAGCACAAAGTGGTCAAAAAGTGTCATTTCAAAAGTGGTGCCCAGTACCCGCCCCATAACCCCCCCAATATGCGACAATAAAATGTTGAAAACATAATCGGTTTTGACCCAATAATCAATCGCTATTGCACCCATGACCAATATATTTTTGACATTGATTCATTTAGAAATGATTATAAAATAATCACTCTAACACTTATATTGTTTGTGTCAACATGTTATTCTAACCTACCGATGACCCCATTTAATCACCCTAGCACTTGAATTGTTTGTGTGAGCATGTTATTATAACCTGTCGATGACCCCTTTTTATCACCCTAACACTTGAATTGTTTGTGTGAACATGTTATTATAACCTGTCGATAACCCATAACAAATCATATTGACCCCACTACTATCCAAGCGATGCCACGTAACCGGCGTTGGGTTACCCATTAACCGCACATCGAATACCCTAAAATTGTGCAGAGTTTAATTTTTTTTTCCATTTGTCACCTTTCATTCTCTTTGAACCTCCTCTTAGCTCACAATAGTCATCTCTGTACATCTTTGCTGCTTTAGGTGATGCTCCTATCTCAAGTAACAATGATTTCACTAGTTGTTTATTGTTCAATGTGTGTGCATAACTAGTTTTCATGTAATTATTGTAAAATATGTCACATAATTAGGGAACATTGTTGATTTAATCATGAAAAGATGTTATATGTGTAGTTTGAATAATTTGGCTGAGTTATTTTTAGGGCTTAATCAGTTTTCTATCAAATATTTCAAGTTTAATCATTTCTTGGTGTCGAGGGTTTCTATCTGTTCTCTTATAATGATTTCTGTAGTTCCTTAGAGGCTTATGAATGCTACATTATCCACTACAATTATTGCAATATATGTGACAGAAATAGGGAATATTGTCATTTTAGGGTTATGAGAATATGTTGTATAATTGCAATATATGTCAGAAAAATAAGGAACAATGTCATTTTAATCATGACAATATGTTGTATTTATGTTTAATACAGTGTATTTGTAGTTTGAATCATTTCACTGACTTATTTCTAGGGTTTAATCATTTCTCTGTTAAATATTTTGAGAATAATCATTTCTAGGTGTCCAGGGTTTCTGTTAATTATTGCAATATATGTGACAGAAATAGGGAATATTTTAATTTTAATCATGAGAAGATGTTGTATTTCTTTATAACATTGTATTTGAAGTTTGAATCATTTGGCTGACTTATTTATAGGGTTTAGTCATTTCTCTGTTGTCTATTATCTTGTAATGGTTTTTGTAATTTCCTTGCGGTGATTTCCGTAGTTCATTAGAGGCTTATGAAAGCTACATTTTCCACTATAATTATTGCAATATATGTGACAGAAATAGGGAACATTGTCATTTTAATCGTATCTATATATCTATATATACATACACGTATATATACATGTGTGTGTGTGTGTCTATATATATATATATATATATATATATAGACACACACACACACACACACAAATATATCTCTGTGTGTGTGTGTGTGTGTGTGTGTGTGTGTGTGTGTGTTGGAAATACAATAATGGGAAAGCAAGATACTGAGAGGGGGGGTGAATCAGATCTTCAAAATTAAACACTTAAAATAAACTGATCCTCATTCATACATAAATGAATCTAATGTAATCTCAAATAGCATCCACACCATGAAATAAATAACACATTACATAATAACTTGGTAACTCAGAAACCCAAATAGGTAAAACTGGGGTGAAGATGACACCCACAAAAGTCTCCACTACTGTAGAAATAAAGTGTACTTGTTAAGGTTACAATGTTTGATTACAAAATGTAATCTACCATGTTAGGGGTCTGCCTGGTTAAGAGCTTCAGATCATTACAATCTACCCTATTAAAGGATTTAAACTTATAATGAAGTAAGCACTCTGTTAAGAGATAAATAAAGGCCTGCTAAAACCACTCTGTTAAGAGATTTTCACCTGAAACAATAATTAAAAAGTCTCAAGTATTGATCCTTCGATATGCACTCTGATGCTGATCACAGATCTCCTCTTTTCAGTATCTCTTCTGATCTTATAATCTAATATACCTTTACTCTGTTGTTCACTGTGTTATGCTTTGCTTGATCTCTACTTCTGAACAAAATAACCCTCTTTGCATTTCACTACAAAATGCAGTCACTTCAACAACTCCTCTTCTGCCTCTTGCACACACATAAAATAGGGTTTTGAAGTAATCTAATATATCCATACAAATCTAACAGTGAAATCTAGATCAACGATCAAGAGCCAATACCCATACCATGATGGTATTACAATTAATGTTTACAATGAGTCATGCATAGGATAAAAAAATTAAATACATAATTACTCCGTATAAAAAATATTAAATGCACACATAAGTCAGCCCAAAAAGCTTATACAAGTCAGCGGGATCACTTATCCTTGAAGTTTGTATCATTCTTGACAAGTATACAAAAATTGTCCTGCTCGGCATTTAACATCCCTGTCTACTCGGCTCGACAATGTAACTAGGCATACTGAAAAAAATTGCTCGGCAATGTTGCTCGGCCTTGTATAGTTTTAACTCAGCCACAGTGATAGCCAACTAAAACTGGCTAATGAAGTGACTAAGTGTTGGGCACTAATCATTAACAAAACTTAGAGATTAACAATCTCCCCCTTTGATATTAGTGGCAAAAACACTTATCATTACTTCTGTACATTTCATCAAAATATTGCCTAAGTACGTTAAGTACTCCCCCTAGAAATATACTTATACAAAAGTTTACAATGCCTTCAAAAATTATATACAAGTGTACCTTTGTTGTATTGATGTATCCTTTCATAACTCCTTACTAACTTCCTCCTTCCATAGTATTAACTTCCCTGTTGTTTTTGTCACTGATTGCTGGTGCGGTTAAGTTGTACATATCCAAAAATTGCTTATGAAGCTGCAGGGTGGATTCAAATGTTGTATCCTAGCTTTCCTTTGCAACCTTCATAACTTCCATTTTTATTTCTAGCTCAGCAACTAGACTCACTAAACTCTCTACAGTCAATAGATTTACACTACTTTGTGATAACTCCTTAGCTTTTGAAAGTTCCTTCTGTATTACCTTCAAATGAGGCAACAAGCTTGTCTGAATAGTTATCAACTTGGACCTTATGCGACCATCTTTAGCCATAAGCTCGGCTATTCTCCTTTCTGCATTAATCAACTTATTAAAATGTAAAGAACTGGAGGTAGTATATTTACCTAAAGTAGTACTAGTTGATCTCAAATCTAACTATAGCTTCTCAATAAGCTGTAAATTATCCTTTGTGAAAAATTCAACATCACATAATTTCCTATATAAAGAATAAACATTGGCTGTAACTTTCTCTAAGGATTCTACAAGAAAAGAAAGTTCAACCTATTTTGTTGCTATCTCTTCTGAGATCTTCTCTAGAACCTTTCTCTCAAATCTTCTCTGGGACCATTGTGGAAGCTTCTCACTACTATCTATGTCCTCATCTATTACTTTATGTACAATGGTGACTAGTTGATCTATGATTGGAGTTTGAGGCATTTCATCCTCTAAGTCAAAATCCTTTCTAAATATGTCTTTGATGTCGTGCAACACCTGCTTTTTCTTTTGTTTTATCTTCATCTCTTCCTGTCTTTTCTTCCTTCTAAGTAACTCTTGAAGAGTCCCAATTTGTTCAAAAGATAACTCATTGGGATCCCATTGTGGAATCACAATGAATTCATCTAGTGTTACATCTAAAGTCTGTGACTTCTTCTTCAAGATCTTCTTCTTCTTCATTTCTGGAGAACTTATGCTTGGCAGCATAATATCTTTCCCTTCGACAGTTTCAGTCAAAAATGCCTCCTTCAATTCTGTCAATATAGTTTGTGGATTTAGCATACCACTAGTTTTGGGACCTGTGGGAGTGGATTATGTAGAGTGTGGTAGCTCAACCAACACTTATGCTGCCTCTTCTTCTTTCGGCTTATCAACAACATCTGTTGTTACTACTCCACTATCTAAAACTGTCTTCGCAGCCTCTAAAATAGGTGGATCTTGTGAAGTTACCTCTTGTTCATTTGCTTGTTGTTGCCCTTCACTTTGCTGAATACTGCCAATTTCAATTTTATCACCAGATGCTGTGGACTTTTCTTCTTCAGTATCAACTGCCTTAATAGGCGAATCAGTGTCTTTTTCACTCGGCATGTGTTGTTCCTCGGCATTCAAATTTCTTGGATCATCAACTATATAATCCATGGGATTGTCTGCAGTCAGATCAACAATGTTTGTTGCTTCTAATGCATTCTTGATCTTGTCCTATTCTACTACAATTTGATCTTTAAGTATCTATGGTTCAGGGGTAGTCTTTTCTTCAACTTCTTTTGTCCTCTGCTCGGATGGCCCCTCACTAGATTTCTTGTCTTTTGGAATCAGTAGACCAAAAATCTCTTTCCAAATTCTTGTGCTTTATTGTACTACACCTTCTATGTCATTCTTCAAAACAAAATATCGTCTGAGTTTGGGAACAAACCTATTCTTATAATCCTCTATGAATTTGGTTCATTGTTTAGAGGTTAACTCAGGAATTATCTTTGCTAGGGTTCCTTCACTGATCTGTCTTTTAGTGGCAAGTGCAAATTCCCATTTGCTTGATAGATAATCATAAAGTTCATTGGGCACATGATCTCCTATCTCCATAGGGGTTAATTTGAATTTACTCATCATGTCCAAGAGTGCTTCCTGAACTTTGTGCCTATTTTCTATTTTCAACTTGTCATATTTGATGAACTTAAATGTTGCTAACCCTGCTGAATTCCTAAAAGTATCACATACCTCATCAATGCTTGCCGGTTTCTTGAATTGAGTTGTAGGTATGTTGGTGGGTTCATCAGTTTCTATCTTCTCCTCATCACTATCTGTTGGAAAATTCAATTTCCTCTTTGGTCTCTTTGCTCGCTTACTCAGCTCAGCCTTAGGAGCAACCTTTTCTTCCTTACCAGAACTACTTTTTGCAGCTTTTCTATTACCATACACTTTTGTTTGCACTTCTATTGGGGAAGTGACAGTAGATGCTCTTGTCCTTGGATGATTAGCTGCAGGAGGTGTAACCTTGGGTTTTTCTCGGCTAGGCTTGGTTACTATGACAATTGATGGCTTCCATCCCTTAGCTTTCTTTGTAACTTCTTCTGATGCACTAACTTCCTCCTCAGTAGAGATATCCTCACCTTGTCCAGTGGTTAGACCTAGAGGTGCATCCTCAGGTTCTTCATCACTACCCAAGCCAACCATTTTCTTTAGATTTTTCACTATGTTCTTTCTTTTCCTCTCCATAGTTCCTTCATTCAAACTTCTAGAAATCTTAGCCTTAGCTTCTTCATAGTTTCCAAATCTCTCTGTTGTGGTGTCAATAGCCTCGGCTAGGAGTGCAGTGATGGTGGCTGATGCTTCATCAACATTAATCTCATATGGAAATGGCTCTAAACATGTTATTCTAGGAGTCACTGCCTTGATATAAGTGTTATCTATATCAACTAGAAAACACATTTCCTCATAGTGCTTCTCCACTAGTGACTTAGGAATCCTAGTCCTTAATCTCATTCTCTTATTGAATTTTACAAAATAGCTACCCATAATGCTATTGAAATTGCTTCCTAATTTCTCTATGCATTCACTAATCTGAACTGTAATGGGCCTATCCTTTTTCCAAACAATATTTCCTAGTGTAGGAAATGTATCCTGAATGTAGAAAAATATACGTGTTAGTAAAGAGCCAAACTTACATGACAAGCTCTTAGCCTTTCTGATTGATGCAAGGTTCTCGGCTAACTGTGTCTGTTGTAGCTTGGAAAGATCATGTGTGTGATTCTTCTTCACAATTTTCCATGCCTAATCAACTGTTGTATAGGGAACACTGTCCAATCTGCTGGACTGATAGAACTTGTGTGCAATTACCCTTACTCCAAAATCAAGTTTTAGGTCAGTGATTGTAGAGATAGTCATACCTCTATTATTCCATACTACTCCAGTGTTCAATGTAATTTCCTCTTTGATTTTATCCCTCATTGTCCGCCTTCCATTCACTACAGGATATCCAGTCACCCGATGAATCATGCTTCTCGTGATCTTGACTGGTCCATTATCTAGCCACATGCTCATGTCATGAACTCGGCTAAGGATAATCTTGATCCATTCATCTTTGAAACCTTGGGGAAAATCTAGGGCACGAGTTAACCCTTTTTTAGCTAAGTGTTTGAATTCTGCCTTCAGAATTCCATTATTGTGCAAAGTTTGTTGTAGGATTTCCTTAATTCATTATTACCTACTTCTCCAATTTTAACCATATAACATGATCGAACATCATGAATCATAAGTACCTTGGAAGGAACGGATGAGAGGGCTCCCGTTAAATCACTCTATATCACACTATCAGGGATGGCTCAAAAGTTAATGGGTTCACATTCATCACTCTGAATCAACTGAATTTGTTCTTGTTCTACCTCCATACTCTTAGCTGGTGCGGAAGAACTTGCAGCCATAATTCTGAAATTTAGGGTTTAAGAGATGGAAAATAGAATACCTTGGCAAGTAATGCTTCGCACTGTTCTATGTTCACTGTTCACTTCCAGATTGCCGATGGCACACTGATGAAATCTCCGTTCCCAGCTCCGTTAAGATCAATACTGTAAATCGCTTGAATCACTCCGTAAATAGTAAAATCGCAAGGTAAAAATGAAATATCAACTGTTCATCCTTTATAAGCTACAAAAGGTCAAGGTAGGTGAGCATTAAATTTTTTTCCTGTTGAGTTAGTGCAAGCCAGCTATTCGCGGCATTAATACAACTTGCATCCCAATCGACTCATTACGCTCGAACTTCACAGAATTTTACTCGGCCAAAAAAAATCAGCACTTACTAAAGAACTCGACTTTAGTGTTCATGATAAGTACTCGGCACCTATAGTGCAATTACCTCATCTCGGCATTTTGTCTTCAAATATGTCCTGGTGCATCTTAGCATATGCAAATATGGACTTTTTGTACATTTCATGTTAGGAACTGATGTAAGATAAGAATTTTTTAATACATTTCCTTACATACCTCTTTCTCTTAGTTGGAGATGATGTGATCACCTGACCCATTAGATTGGGTGACCTTGGCTTCATTAGCTTCACTGTTGCATGGTTCAGACTTCTTAACCCATGTCCTGTTCATCTATTCCCTTATTTTCTCAACAGTAGGAGTAGGTACCCTAGTCTTGCAATCTTTCCTTGTATGACCAATTTTCAGACAACTGTGACAAACTAGGCTTCCATTCATCCATCTTTTAGATTTGCCTCTGAAATGCGTCCTTATGCATTTTTCTGGAACATGTCCATACTCACCATAGTAATGACAACTATTCCATGTATTGTAATCCCAATTGTGAGTATTGCCTTTTCTTGGTGATTTCTCTTGTGCCTTTCATGTCCACTGTTGTTTACCTTTAGATCTGCAATCTTGTGCTCTATGACCATATTTGTGACAGTTATAGCAATTACCATTGAGTCTAGGTGTTTTTCTTGCCTTTATATTACATTCACATGCTTGATGTCCAAACTTATTACAATTAAAGAAATAACCATTAAAGTTAGTTTTAGGATTGGAATTACCATTCTTGCTTCGGAAAATGTTTTCTGTATGGCCTGGTTTTCCACAATGGTGACAAAAAGGTTTCTTGTTTCTCAGCTTTGCATTCTTTCTTTCACCTGTCTTAGATGATTCTCCATTTTCAATGGTTGAATGTTGTTCACTATGACCTAATCCAGAAGAGTCTTTAGGTCTTCTTGATGCTTCCACCAATTGTTTAAAGTAGCTCATGGCTACACTCGAATCATTCACTCTATTATTAATTTATTTATCAGATCTCAATTCATCCTTCAATTGATTGTTCTCAGGTCTAAGATTAACAATCTCCAAGTTTTTCCTGCTGATCTCCTGATTTACAAATATTAGTTGATTTGTCGTGTCCACTTGATTGACTATCATTGTTTGCACATCATGTGTTCTTTCATCAAGTTTGGTAGTCAGCATTCTCTTGCCTTCTTCTGCCATAGCCTTGTCATCTTTGGCTTTCTTTTTCTGTTCAACAACTTCACACATCGTCATTGATTGGGCTTCTTGTTCCTTTTTCAAGTTTTTGACTTCTTCACATAGTGCACTATTCTTTTCTAGTAGATCTACTATTGTAGCATCGCTCTCAGTAGAATCTCCATTCTGAAATAGATCTGTGGTGTCCTCTTCCTGATAATAAGTGTTATTCATCTATTTGGCCAAATCTTTTCTTGTAGCCAAGGACTTCTTTAATTCCTGTCTTGCAGTCTCAAGCTATTGTAGTGCTAGCTGAACATCAATCTTTTGATTCTCAATGACTTTACCCATCTTGTAGATCTCCATCTCAAGATCTTAATTCTCAAGCTGATTATCACCTTTTTAGATAACTCGACTCTAATACCAATTGTTGGAAATACAATAATGGGAAAGCAAGATACTGAGTGGGGGAGTGAATCAGATCTTCAAAATTAAACACTTAAAATAAACTGATCCTCATTCATACATAAATGAATCTAATATAATCTCAAATAGCATCCACACCATGAAATAAATAGCACATTACACAATAATTTGGTAACCCAAAAACCCAAATAGGTAAAACCGGGGTGGGGATGACACCCACAAAAGTCTCCACTACTGCAGTAATAAAGTGTACCTATTAAAGTTAAAATGTTTGATTAAAAAATCTAATCTACTCCTTAGCTTTTGAAAGTTCCTTCTATATTACCTCCAAATGAGGCAACAAGCTTGTCTGAATAGTTATCAACTTGGCCCTTATACGACCATCTTCAGCCATAAGCTCGGCTATTCTCCTTTGTGCATTAATCAACTTATTAAAATGTAAAGAACTGGAGGTAGTATCTTTACCTAAAGTTGTACTAGTTGATCTCAAATCTAATTGTAGCTTCTCAATAAGCTGTAAATTATCCTTTGTGAAAAATTCAACATCACATAATTTCCTATACAAAGAATAAACATTGGCTATAACTTTCTCTAAGGATTCTACAAGAACAGAAAGTTCAACTTGTTTTGTTGCTATCTCTTCTGAGATCTTGTCTAGAACTTTTCTCTCAAATCTTCTCCGAGACCATTGTAGAAGCTTCTCATTACTATCTATGTCCTCATCTATAACTTTCTGTACAATGGTGACTAGTTGATCTATGATTGGAGTTTAAGGCATTTCATCCTCTAAGTCAAAAGCCTTTGTAAATATGTCTTTGATGTCATGCAACACCTGCTTTTACTTTTGTTCTATCTTCATCTCTTCCTATCTTTTCTACCTTTTAAGTAACTCTTGAAGAGTTTCAATTTGTTCAAAAGATAACTCATTGGGATCCCATTGTGGAATCACAATGACTTCATCTAGTGTTACATCTAAAGTCTGTGACTTCTTCTTCAAGATCTTCTTCTTCATTTTTGGATAACTTATGATTGGCAGCATAATATCTTTCCCTTTGACAGTTTCAGTCTCCAATGCCTCCTTCAATTTTTTCAATATAGTCTGTGGATTCAACATACCACTAGTTTTGGGACCTGTGGGAGTGGATGATGCAGAGTGTGGTAGCTCAACCAACACTTGTGCTGCCTCTTCTTCTTTAGGCTTATCAACAACATCTGTTGTTACTACTCCACTATCTAAAACTGTCTTCACAGCCTCTAAAATAGGTGGATCTCGTGAAGTTAACTCTTGTTCATTTTCTTGTTGTTGCCCTTCACTTTGCTAAATACTGCCAATTTCAATTTTATCACCAAATGCTGTGGACTTTTCTTCTTCAGTATCAACTGCCTTAATAGGTGAATCAGTATCTTTTCCACTCAGTATCTATTTTTCCTCAGCAATCAAATTGCTTGGATCATCAACTATATAATCCATGGGATTGTCTGCAGTCAGATCAACAGTGTTTGTTGCATCTAATGCATCCTTGATCTTGTCATGTTCTACTACAATTTGATCTTTAAGTATCTATGGTTCAGGGGTAGTCTTTTCTTCAACTTCTTTTGTCCTCTGCTTGGATGACCCCTCACTAGATTTCTTGTCTTTTGGAATGAGCAGACCAAAAATATCTTTCCAAATTCTTGTGCTTTGTTGTACTACACCTTCTATGTCATTCTTCAAAACAACATATCCTCTGATTTTGGGAACAAACCTATTCTTATAATCCACTATGAATTTGGTTCATTGTTTAGAGGTTAACTCAGGAATTATCTTTGCTAGGGTTCCTTCACTGATCTTTCTTTCAGTGGCAAGTGCAAATTCCCATTTTCTTGATAGATAATCATAAAGTTCATCGGGCACATGATCTCCTATCTCCATAGGGGTTAATTTGAAGTTACTCATCATGTCAAAGAGTGCTTCCTGAACTTTGTGCCTATCTGCTATTTTCAACTTGTCATATTTGATGAACTTAAATGTTGCTAACACTGCTAAATTCCTCAAAGTATCACATACCTCATCAATGCTTGCTGGTTTCTTCAATTGAGCTATAGGTATGTTGGTGGGTTCATCAATTTCTGTTTTCTCCTTGTCACTATTTGTTGGCAAATTCAATTTCCTCCTTGTTCTCTTTGTTGGCTTACTCAGCTCAGCCTTAAGAACAACCTTTGCTTCCTTACCAGAACTAATTTCTACAAATTTTCTCTTACCATACACTTTTGTTTCCACTTCTACTGGGGAAGTGATAGTAGATGCTCTGGTCCTTGGACGATTAGCTGTAGGATTTGTAACCTTGGGTTTTTCTTGGCTAGGCTTGGTTACTATGACAATTGATGGCTTCTTTCCCTTAGCTTTCTTTGTAACTTCTTCTGATGCACTGACTTCCTCCTCAATAGAGATATCCTCACCTTGTCTAGTGGTTAGACCTAGAGGTGCATCCTCAGGTTCTTCATCACTACCCAAGCCAACCATTTTCTTTAGATTTTTCACTATCTTCTTTCTTTTCCTCTCCATAGTTCCTTCATTCAAACTTCTAGAAATCTTAGCCTTAGCTTCTTCATAGTTTCCAAATCTCTACTATGGTGTCAATAGCCTCAGCTAGGAGTGGAGTGATGGTGATTGATGCTTCATCAACATTAATCTCATATGGAAATGGCTCTAAACATGTTATTCTAGGAGTCACTGCCTTGATATAAGTGTTATCTGTATCAACTAGAAAACATATTTCCTCATATTTCTTCTCCACTACTGACCTAGGAATCCTAGTCCTTAATCTCATTCTCTTCTTGAATTCTACAAAATAGCTACCCATAATGCTATTGAAATTGCTTCCTCATTTCCCTATGCATTCACTAATCTAAACTGTAATGGGTCTATCCTTTTTCCAAACAATATTTCCCATTGTAGGAAATGTATCCTGAATGTAGAAAAATATACATGCTAGTAAAGAACCAAACTTACATGATGAACTCTTAGCCTTTCTGATTGATGTAAGGTTCTCAGCTAACTGTGTCTATTGTAGCTCGGCAAGATCATATGTGTGATTCTTCTTCACAATTTTCCATGCCTGATCAATTGCTATACAAGGAACACTGTCCAATCTACTGCACTGATAGAACTTGTGTGCAATTACCCTTACTCCGAAATCAAGTTCTAGGTCAGTGATTGTAGAGATAGTCATACCTCTATTATTCCATACTACTCCAGTGTTCAATGTAATTTCCTCTTTGTTGTTATCCCTCATTGTCCACCTTCCATTCACTACACGATATCCAGTCACCCGATGAATCATGCTTCTGGTGATCTTGACTAGTCAATTATCTAGCCACATGCTCATGTCATGAACTTGGCTAAGGATAATCTTAAACCATTCATCTTTGAAACCTTGGGGAAAATCTAGGGCACAAGTTAACCCTTTTTCAGCTAAGTTTTTGAATTCTTCCTTCAAAATTCCATTATCACATAGTTTGCTGTAGGATTTCCTTAATTCATTATCACCTACTTCTCCATTTTTAACCATATAACATGATTGAACATCATGAATCATAAGTACCTTGGAAGGAATGGATGAGAGGGCTCCCGTTAAATCACTCTGTATCACACTATCAGGGACGGCTCAAAAGTTAATAGGTTCACATTCATCACTCTGAATCAAGTGAATTTGTTCTTGTTCTACCTCCATACTCTTAGCTAGTGCAAAAGAACTTGCAACCATAATTCTAAAATATAAGGTTTAAGAGATGGAAAATAGAATACCTCAGCAAGTAATGCTTCACACTGTTCTTTGTTCATTGTTCACTTCTAAATTGTCAATAGCACACTAATGAAATCTTTGTTCCTAGCTTCGTTAAGATTAATATTGTAAATTGCTTCAATCGCTCCATAAATAGTAAAATTGCAAGGTAAAAATGAAATATCAACTGTTCATCCTTTATAAGCTATGAAAGGTCAAGGTAGGTGAGCATTAAATGTTTTGCCCATTGAGTTAGTGCAAGATAGCTATTCTCGGCCTTAATACAAATTGCATCCCACTCGGCTCATTACACTCAGGCTTCACAGAATTTTACTCGGCCAACAAAACTTGACACTTACTAAAGAACTCAGCTTTAGTGTTCATGATAAGTTCTCGGCAGCTATAGTGCAATTAGCTCATCTCGGCATTTTCTCTTCAAATATGTCCTGGTGCATTTTAGCATATGCAAATATGGACTTTTTGTACATTTCATGTTAGGAACTGATGTAAGATAAGATTTTTTAATATAGTTCCTTACATACCTCTTTCTCTTAGTTAGAGATGATGTGATCACATGATCCATTAGATTGGGTGACCTTAGCTTCATTAGCTTCACTGCGGCATGGTTCAGACTTCTTAACCCATGTCTTGTTCATCTGTTCCATTATTTTCTCAATAGTAGGAGCAGGTACCCTAGTCTTGCAATCTTTCCTTGTATGACCAATTTTTAGACAACTATGACAAACTAGGCTTCCATTCATCGAACTTTTAGATTTACCTCTGAAATGTGTCCTTATGCAGTTTTCTAGAACATGTCCATACTCACCACAGTAATAAAAACTATGCCATGTATTGTAATCCCAATTTTGATTATTTCCTTTTCTTGGTGATTTCTCTTGTGCCTTTGATGTCTAGTGTTGTTTACGTTTAGATCTACAATCTTGTGCTCTATCACCATATTTGTGACAGTTATAGCAATTACCATTGAGTCTCAGTGTTTTTCTTTCCTTTTGTCTTACATTCACGTGCTTGATATCCAAACTTATTACAGTTAAAGAAATAACCATTAAAGTTAGTTTTAGGATTGGACTTACCATTCTTGCTTCGGCAAATGTTTGTTGATTGGCCTGGTTTTCCACAGTGGTGACAAACAGGTTTCTTGTTTCTCGGCTTTGCATTCTTTCTTTCACCTATCTTAGATGATTCTCCATTTTCAATGGTTGAATGTTGTTCAGTGTGACCTAATCTAGAAGAGTCTTTAGGTCTTCTTGATGCTTCCACCAATTGTTCAAAGTATCTCATGGTTGCACTCGGATCATTCACTCTGTTATTAATTTCTTTCTCAGAGCTTAATTCATCTTTCAATTGATTGTTCTCAGATCTAAGATTAACAATCTCCAAGTCTTTCCTACTGATCTCCTAATTTGCAAGTAATAGTTGATTTTCCATGTCCACTTGATTGACCATCATTATTTGCACATCATTTGTTCTTTCATCAAGTTTGGTAGTCAGCATTCTCTTGTCTTCTTCTGCCATAGCCTTGTCATCTTTGGCTTTCTTTTTCTGTTCAACAACTTTACACTTTCTTATTGATTGGGCTTCTTGTTCCTTTTTCAAGTTTTTGACTTCTACACATAGTGCACTATTCTTTTCCAGTAGATCTGCTATTGCAGCATCGCTCTCAGTAGAATCTCCATTCTGAAATAGATTTGTGGTGTCCTCTTCCTGATAATAAGTGTTATTCATCTATTTGGCCAAATCTTTTTTTGCAGCCAAGGACTTCTTTAATTCCTGTGTTGTAGTCTCAAGCTGTTGTAGTGCTAGCTGAACATCAATCTTTTGATTCTCAATGACTTTACCCATCTTGTAGATCTCCATCTCAAGATCTTAATTCTCAAGCTGATTATCACCTTTTTAGAGAACTCAGCTTTGATACCAATTGTTGGAAATACAATAATGGGAAAGCAATATACTGAGAGGGGGGGGGGGTGAATCAGATCTTCAAAATTAAACACTTAAAATAAACTGATCCTCATTCATACATAAATGAATCTAATATAATCTCAAATAGCATCCATGTTAGAAACACTGAGGGGGGGGTGAATCAGTGTTTGTCAATTAATTATATTTTAGCCAATTAAACATAAATCAAATGTGTATCCAATGAAACATAACACAAGAACACATAACACCAGATATGATTACGGAGAACCTTGATCAGAGGAAAATTCCGGTGGGGATTAGTACCCACAAAATATTGTACTATGTATAATGAACCTGTTAAATTTCCTTTGCCCTGTTAGAAGCAGTCTTTACAAATTGAGTACAATGACCTGGTTAAAGTTCTAACCCTGTTAGGAGTCTTTTACAATAACCCTGTTAGGGGTGGTTGGCTCACTTCCTAGGCTTACTACCAAATATGAAGGCTACAACCCTCTGAATGTTGATATGCACTATATTAAAAATGAACTGCTATAGTGAAACTGTTGTCTGATCAGTTCTGTGTATGCGTGGATTCTCTTACTCCTTCAAAGAGCTATATCATCTTCTGACTTCATTATAATGTCCTTCTATAAATTCTTCATGCACAAAAATCAACACTTGTAACATAACAATACATTACATACTTATATCTTTACAAACGAATAGGCGCGACCCAAAACACAATACTTAGTCGGCCTCTTAACAAAATATACAATGCTTCTGAATAAGTCAACTCAAGCATGTTTACAACAACATTAATTCCATCATAACAAAATTATAACTAAAGGTGCTTAGCCTTAGCATCACAAAATAATACACGCTGATCAAAATAGTAGTTGGCTTCTGTGCTCTGTATTCTAAACTGTTTCCTGGAGTGCAGTGTACTAATTTGTCTATATCTTTTCCGTACTGATGATCTTTACCTTGCATGTTTGGATCTTGCATGTATATACACCATAGAGTATATATCTAAGCACGCCTGATCTGGTATGGTCTCTAACATGCGCGCTGATGTGCTGATCAATGTATCTGTCTGACTGCTCTGTATTTTGTACTTAGTCATTTTATCTCTTAAGTTATCTTTGACTTAAACTTAGTATGACTTTGTTGCCATGATTGACAAAACAAAATAAGCCATGCTTCCTCAGGAAGTCAACTTTCCAACAATCTCCCCCTTTGTCATTTATGGCAACAAAGGAATGTGGCTAAGTTACTCAAAATGACTTCATTCAAAAAATGACTGTATATCATAACTTAATGATATATACATATATACTACTCTATATATACATATTCTATACTACTCCCCCTTTGACATGAATGACAAAGCTGTTCAAAAAACTATAAGTCTTCATACTTACTCCATATATGCATCATGATACACAACTTGAAGAGACTGAATCTCTTTCTGCTAGAATGCTTTCATTGCATCCACTATTTGAAGGTGCGCGCATAAAGCATATGTTAACTTTTCCATTTTCACTAGATCCAAGTAAGGACCTTGATCATAAGTCTTCATTGTGTCATCTATCTATTTGATGTTCTCAATAAGAACCACTAATGAAGGTGCAAGTGCATTTCTCAACTGAGTTTGTCTAACTCTTATCTTGCTTATTTCAAGCTTTGCCTTCTCAATTTTATATAGTTGTTCTCGGTAGACATTATTGCATATGTTCAAGTCTTGCGTGGAATCCTCAACAGATTTTCTTATGTTTTCCACCATTTCCTCTTCTTGAGCTATCTTTTTGGTGTGCTTGGAGGTGAGTTTTACACTATCCATGCAGTTTGCTATGACTTTCTTCCCTTCTTCTGCCAACTCTTTCAGTATAGACTATTCAATCTTTAGAGAGTTCACATCCAAGGTAAAGTTCTTCACCACTTCATTCAATATTTCTTTCTTGTACTCTTCTTCTACAATCTTAGTAGCTGTCTCTACTAAGCTGGTGAAGTGTGACTTGAAGTTTTTGAGTACACTGTCCACATGTTCAACAGTTTGAATGTTTGCAACTTTCTTATCTATAGGAACTAACTCATTTAAAATGTTTATTGATTCAACAAAGCGTGGATTCCTCATCACATGTTTCTCCTTTGCCTTTTCCATGGCAAGGACACTGAGCTTAATGAGGTCTTCCTCTCCCCATGCATTTAAACTTGTTGATGCAGGAGTTAACCTTGACAACAATGATGTAGATGGTTGAGTGGATGTTGAGAAGATAGTATTCTGACTTGTGTCAACACATTCACTTTTGACATGTACCTCTTTAACTGGTGACTCATCAACTTGAGATTCTCTCTCCTTATCCAAATCTATTGGATCAATCAAAGGAACTTAATTATGTTGTAGAGATGTATCATCAATGTTCATTGCTTCATCAACCTTATTCATATCATTATAAGAAGTTGTCATAGATATCTTGACATTGTCAACTACTATAGTATCTTCTGTATCTTTACTTGTCTTAGAAGTTATTGTTACTATAGGCACAAAGACCTTTGGTCCTGTCATGGGTGCAGTCTGAATTTTTGTAGTTGTATCCTTTTTGGGAAGAGCTAGAGTAGCTTTTGCAATGGGCACCGTTGGTGGATACATGTGTCTGTCTATGAAGACTTGGGTAGATGCCTTTTTGGTCTCCTTACCAACCTACTCATACTCTTTGGTCATTATCTGCAGAGTTCTTGTCTTACTTCGGAGATGAGGCTTTACAAGATCTAGCAAAATAGCCTTCTCATCAAGTGAACAAACAGGGAGAAGAGTATCCAGATTTTCTTCTCTAATCTTCATGTCTTCCTCAATAGCATGTCTTTTCATAATTTCCAATACATTCCATAAGTTATTTGGTATCACTATCTTAAGTTCAAGAACTAATTTCTTGAACTTGATCATATGAGATATGACCATGTAATGTATCTTTGTCTTATCAACTTCTGTATATTTGTCATAGACTTTTGAAAGTGTATCCAGTTTGCCTTCATTTATAATCCTATTCTTCAATATGTTCAAGCTTGGTATGAAGCCTAAATCAAGAGGTGCTTGAGTATTCTTTGTAGTGCTCCTTGTGGTTCTTGAAGAGCGATGACCTGTGGTCACTTGCTTCGTTCCTCTTGGTTTCTTACAAGGAACAGAAGGTGGAGAAGTATCCAAATCAATGGTGGTAGCAGGCGCAGCTGTACTCTCCTCATTTTTCTTCTGCTTCTTCTTCTGAGTTTCAACAATTTTCTCAATTTTAACTTTAGCACTTTTGGATTCTTTAGCCTTATCCAGATCTTCTCGTGTGATACCATGTTCTTTCATAATCCTAGATGTGGTTCTAGATGCTTTCCTTTTGTTAACAGCAAGTTTTAATTCAATATCCACTTCATCAGTCTTTTCTCTGTATGTTCCCCATCTAGGTTCATTGGGGTCTTTAGGTGCTGACAATAGGACCTGCGCATATCCCTCTAGCACATGGTCTTCAACTTCATATCCTAGTGGATGAATCTAATTAATTCTAGGCTCAACACCCTCCATGCATGTGCAATCTGTTTCAAACATGAAACATATTGTATCTCTTTACTTGTCAACTATCTTCTCAGATAGTCTGAACCTGCTTTGCATTTTGACTATGAATATCTTTATATCCATGTCCATTTTATCAATTGCACTACTTTCTAAGAAGGCCTTAAGAGATATTTGTGTCATTATAGGTTTGCCTTTGTCTAAATAGAGATCTGCAACCTTACCTACTATATGATGATACAAATAGATGATTAGTGATCCAAACCTGAATATCTTGCTTCTGTCATGCTTGATAATTATGATGTTGTCAATCAACTGTCCACGCAAGACCTCACAAAGGTTGTACTGGGTGTTTTCCTTCACTACTCATAATACTGCTAGGACTGTTGCTGTAGATACACCATTCAATCTTCTTGCGTGGTGAAACTTGTATCCAAGTATCATCGTCATGAGTTTTATGTCATCTTCCTTGATAGGGTCGACTGTCATACAACGCCTGTCACTTCTTGACAAACAAACTTTCTCAATCAACTTCTTAACATCTTTACCAGTGGGTCGAAGCATAGGTCTAGTCATTGGAAGTCCAGTTAATTGATGGATTAGGTCTACTATGATATGGACAGGGACATCACCAATCCAAAATAGATCATCATGAATTCTGCTCAACAGGATTTTTAACCATTTTGGTTCTTCAAACTCATGCGCATTCGAATACTCAATAATAGGGTTATCTTGCAAGTGCGCAAATTCATCTTTGAATGTGAAGTCTTTATTTAGCATTGATGCCATGTGAGAAGCTAAATGGTCATCTCCTAATGATTCCTTCTTGTAGTATATGTACACGCGGATATCTTCCACGTGAACAACGCCAATCAAGGTTTAAGAGAAAGCCCCTTCCACATCATCCAATACAGACTTGAATGGATGCTTCTTAAATAAAAATCTCTTCCTTTCTGCTACATCAAATACAACTGGGGTCACCATTACTTACTTGGAGATTGTTTAAGTAGGGTTTCAACAAATTTCTGAAATGGCACGACAGCTAGGGCTTCATTTCAAACTCATTAACTATTCGTTCCAAATTTTAAACTGCTATGTCTTTGTGCCTAACTGTCTTAGTGCTCCAATGCTCTTTAATTTCTTTCTCTTCAAATGTAAATGTGAGAATGATCGAATATGAAATTCTTTTTATACGATCTACCGCATTTAATGCTTGCAACCATACATAGAGATTTTCAAACTTTGATCCCGATGCAATTCAAATAATGCATGAATGTATATAGCTGTAATCTGAGCTTTTAACCATGAATCCAAAGGTGCATACTCTGAAGTGAGTACACCAACCACGCAAGGGGTTCTGAGCAAGAATAGCTCCCCCTTACACCAAGAAGGTCTATTCAAGCAGAAGTAGAGGGTGTGTCCACTGAGGATGCATCAACTACTTTGTCAAGATCTTTGTTCTTCTTTACTTCAACCTAGATCTTGCTTGAATCTTCATTTGCTGAGATGAAATTGACTTCTCCTTTCTCTTCAAATAGAGACTTTTTGGGATCTTCTTGTTTCTAAGTTTTAGATCTGCAAAACCTTGTGATATGTCCATCCTTTCCACATGTGTGACAAATGATAGGAGGTCTGATGTTCTCTCTCGTCATGCTGCATTGCTTTGTTGTGTGTCCATTGTAGTTGCATATCTGACATGTAATGTTTTGTAGATTCTTTTGATTTCTTTGATTGTTTTGATTCATACTTATGTGATTCTGCTGATGTTGATTCTTATGACTTGTTCTGCAATGTATAGCCCTATGACCAAATTTATTACAAGTATAACAGTAACCATTGAAAGGTCTTACCTTTTTGCAATCTCTTACCAAATGCCCATGTTCATTGTATGCATAACAAGTTCTGTTATCTTTCCTAATTTCACTTTTAGGTGGATCTGATCTAACCTCTGTAGTATCTTCAACTTTCTTGGCTTCTGAAGATGCTTCGAGTGTTTTTTCTTTCTCTTTTGATGATTTGTCTTTGTCTTGTGATGTCCTGAATCCAAGACCAGAAGTGTCTCCTTTTTGCCTTTGTGCATTGAGCTGGGATTGAATCAAATTAGAATTTGTGTGGAGTTTATCAATCTTATCCTTTGCTTCTATTAATTTGGATTCCAACTTCTTCTTCATGTTTTCTAATTCCAAGACTTTCATGTTTGCCTGCAAAATTTCATCTTCCAATCGTTTACTTTCTTTGATTTTGCCTTCAATGGTGTTCTGGCTATCTGTAAGATGTTCCTCCAAATCTTCAAGTTTATCCTTCAGGGATTTATTCTCTTCATTAAGATTTTTGACCATTTGTCATAGATCACTTGTAGAACAATCCTTCAGATCTTTTCTTAGCTTTTTAATAAGTATTTGAGACCCATCATTTTTCAATCTTTGTTCTTCATTTTCTTTCTCAGATCTGTCAAGATCTTCAAGAGCTGCGTCAAGATTCTTTTTCAAATGTTTTACTTTGGCTGAGTCCATGATCTCCTCAAGTGGTTAAACTTTCTTTCAGAGGACCAGAGCTCTGATATCAATTGTTAGAAACACTGAGAGGGGGGCGTGAATCAGTGTTTGTCATTTAATTATATTTCAGCCAATTAAACATAAATCAAATGTGTATCCAATGAAACATAACACAAGAACACATAACACCAGATATGATTACGAAGAACCTTGATCAAAGGAAAACTCCAGTGCGGATTAGTACCCACAAAATATTGTACTAGGTATAATGAACCTGTTAAAGTTCCTTTGCCCTGTTAGAAGCAGTCTTTACAAATTGAGTATAATGACCTGGTTAAAGGTCTAACCCTGTTAGGAGTCTTTTACAATAACCCTGTTAGGGGTGGTTGGCTCACTGTCTAGGCTTACTACCCAAATATGAAGGCTACAACCCTCTGAATGTTGATATGCACTATATCAAAAATGAACTGTTGTAGTGACACTGTTGTCTAATCAGTTCTGTGTATGCGTGGATGCTCTTACTCCTTCAAAGAGATATATCATCTTCTAACTTCATTATACTGTCCTTCTATAACTTCTTGCAAAAAAATTGACACTTGTAATATAACAATACATTACATACTTATATCTTTCCAAAGGAATAGGCGCGACCCAAAACATAATACTTAGTCGGCCTCTTAACAAAATATACAATGCTTCCAAACAAGTCAGCTCAAGCGTGTTTACAAAAACATTAATTACATCATAAAAAACATATAACTAAAGTCACTTAGCCTTGGCATCACAAAATAATACACGCTGATCAAAACAATAGTCGGCTTCTATGCTCTGTATTCTAAACTGTTTCCTGGACTACAGTGTACTAATCTATTTGTATCTTTTCTGTACAGATGATCTGTACCTTGCGTGTTTGGATCTTTCATGTATATACACCATAGAGTATATATCTAAGCACGCCTGACTTGGTATGGTCTCTAACATGTGCACTGATGTGCTGATCACTGTATCTGTCTGACTGCTTTGTATTCTGTACTTAGTCATTTTATCTCTTAAGTTATCTTTGACTGAAACTTAGTATGACTTTATTGCCATGATTAACAACACAAAATAAGCCATGTTTCCTTAGGAAGTCAACTTTCCAACAATCCACACCATGAAATAAATAAAACATTACACAATAACTTGGTAACCCAAAAACCCAAATAGGTAAAACTAGGGTGGGGATGACACCCACAAAAGTCTCGACTATTGCAGTAATAAAGTGTACCTGTTAAGGTTACAATGTTTGATTACAAATTGTAATCTACCCTATTAGAGGTCTACCCAGTTAAGAGCTTCAAATCATTACAATCTACCCTATTAAAGGATTTAAACTTACAATGAAGTAAGCACTCTGTTAAGAGATAAATAAAGGCCTGCTAAAACCACTTTGTTAAGAGATTTTCACTTGATACAATGATTAAAAAGTCTCAAGTATTGATCCTTTGATATGCACTCTGATGTTGATGATGGATCTCCTCTTTTCAGTATCTCTTCTGATCTTATAATCTGATATACCTTTACTCTGTTGTGACAAAAAGAGGGAACATTATCGTTTTAATCATGACATGTTGTGGTATACCTTGCAGGGCTGTGGACATTAATTGAAGTTTCCCTGCATTACTTAGGACCTTCCCTTTCCAACCAGCCATTTTTTTCTACATTTTCTCCATAATGAAGTTCCAAAATTGGTCTGAAACATCCTTCACCATGAACAGGAGCCCAAGGTAAGTGTCAGGAAGCTCAACTCCCATACAACCAACGCATTCCACAATCTTCAACTGGGTTCTCTATTCAGTATTGAAGAAATAAATTTTACTTTTATTGTAGTTGATCACTTGACCAGTAGCCACCGCATAGGAGTTTAGGAGAGATTTACATTCCCTATCTTCCCTAATACAGGATTTTCCAAAAAGGAACGTGTCATCAACAAACTATTAGATAACTTTTGGAGGAAGAGTGGAGGTCGGCTTGAATCCAGAAATAGAACCAGTTCCCTCCAACCACACTAGGTTTCGGGAAAGCACCTCTGCAACCAACAAGAATAGATAGGGGGATAGGGGGTCCCCCTGACATAAAACCTTCTCAGGCTTAAAAGACTTCAAAGGTGCATCATTGACCAAAATAGAAAAGTCAACCGATTCCACTGCCACCTTTATGATTTTGATAAATCTTTCATAAAATCCAAATTTCCTAAGCACCTCATACAAGATGTCCCAGAAGACTTTGTCATACGCCTTAGATGTATCCAATTTTAACGCCATACCAGTATTCTTTCCTCTGTCCATGGATTGAATGATCTAATGGGAGGTGATAACCACATCTAAGATTTGTCTTCCCAACACGAACCCCTTCTGATTGGGGTTAATGATTTTGCCCAGAAGAGGTTTAATTCTGTTGGTAACAATTTTGTAGAGGATTTTATAAAAAGTATTACAAAGGCTTATGGGGTAGAAGTCACCCATGCACTAAGGATCTTGGACTTTAGGAACTAGAACAATATAGGTTTTGCTGATTTTCTTCAGAATGTTACCAGTTCTAACAAAATCATGGGCTACATGCACAAAATCATATTTGATAACCTCCCAAAAGTGATGGAAGAAAGCTAGGGGAAAGCCATCCAATCCAGGTGATTTATATGTCCCATAGAGAAAACCACATTTTTGACCTCTTCCTCAAATACTTGGGACAAAAGAACTCAATTATCCTCTGCATTAATAATAGAAGGGATAGCCCCCAGAAGATTATCCATGGAAATATTTGTCCCCCTCTGAATCAAGCTCCTGCAAGTATCTTGAAAGAACACCGTCACATACATGCCAATGTCTTCGTCCTCCAAAAGAGTTTGATTCCCTTCAACCACTAAATATTTAATGGTGTTCCTTCTTTTATGAATGGAGGTAGACCTATGGTAGAAGGCTAAATTCTGATTACCTTCTTTGAGCCATTGGACATGAGACATTTGCTTCCCGTAAATTTCCTCTCTCTTGAGGTTATCTTTCCATTTCCTTCACCAACCTTCCTCCTCACAATTATCATCCCAAGAAGAGACATCGGAGGCCATTCCCCCTAGAAGTGCTTGAGATTCTCCTCAATTTATTTTTTGCACTGGAAGATGTCCCCAAACTTGGTCTTACTCCACCTTTGAGCCCCCCACTTAATTGATTGCAATTTTTCTAATATTTTGAACATGGTCGTCCCCTGAATAGTAGTGCTCCACCATCTTTTGATACATTCCTCAAATTTAGGGTGAGAGTACCACATAATATTAGAGCGGAAGGGATGTGGCCCACACCCCTTCCGATCCTCCCAGTCAAGAATCAAAGGGGAGTGATCATAAACTGTCATCTTAAGGTGAGAAAGGCTAATCAGGGGAGCGATATCCCACTCACCCGATAACATCCATCTTTCCAACCTAACCTGAATTAGTTGTCTTCCCTTTCTTTTTTTGGATCAGGTAAATCCTGTTCCCTGCAAATCAATATCCACCAAATCATTGTTCCTCATTAATTCTGCCAGCTCCTGCAAACTTTCTGAATAATCTTGGGTACACCCCAATTTTTTAGAAGGATAAAAGGGGGAATTAAAATTACCCACACACATGGTGGGATGACAATGGTGAACCATAATGAGGTTAGAAATTTCTCCCCATATCCTACCTCGGTCACTTCTAATATTAGGAGCATAAATATTATACATGACCTAGGAGGAATTATTCCAAGTAAACAACACAACAAGGAAGTTGTGATAAAAAGCCAAAATATTTCCAGATAACTTACATGGGTTCGAGAGAGTAGCCACACCACCAGAGGCCCCATCAGCTCCACTATATAGAAAGGCAACAACCGACCATATTTTTTCCACAAGAAGAGCATAGTTTTGATATTTCATCTTAACCTCTTGGATTAGAACCACCTCAAACTTGAAATATAAGATATACTTCTTCAGAGAATACTATTTTTGGGGGCTATTAATGCCCCTAATGTTCTGTGATAGGAACTTCATCTTTTACTTTGTTGGGAGTCTTCTAGTGTTAATTGTTGTCCACTGGCAATTGCCCTTGCTACCTCTTTGGATCTTACCACTCGCACTGTCGGGCGACCAACTTTGGCATCATTTGCCATGTCCACCTTCTTTTTGTTATCGATTCCTTCTTCCGCCTTCTTAACCCCTCTAGTTTTCCTTTTAGGTTTCAAACAATCAAGGACACTATTCAAAGGTGACGAAGGACTCAGCCTTAGCTTTACCATTTCATTTATTACCTCATTTGATTTAGGAGAGAAAAAAATAGTCCCCCCCAACCGTTTAAACTGCACTCTTCACCAGCTTCACATTCAGTCTTCTTTCTTCCAGACCACTGTGCCTTACTCACCTCCCCACTTCCTTCCTTTTTTTCCTCCCCACTTGGGCTTATCCTATAAGAGTTAGAAATGTCCCCTAGGACTTCCACTAACTCACCTTCTTCTAAAGTCACTTCCACCTTGGCCTCTTTACCCTTATCATCTTCTTTTTTCTCCTTACTATTAAGGTTTACTATTTCCCCTAAAGCAAGAGGGGTTTCCCCTTCAAAGGGGCCTTGGCCCGCCATTGCTATCTTTGTACCCTCTGCCAGGTCCCCCACATCATCGGCCTCATTCAAAGATAGTGCAGGGAGGCACTCAAGAATTTGCACCTCAGTCCTAAGGGTTCCCTTACAGTCTGTCACCACATGATCATGTTTGCCACATCTCTGGGAATGGATAGTGGCATTTTCATAAACAATGGCCTAATTCCAGCTTCCCCATTTGGAATTTAGCATCACAAAGTTAGGGAGGGGCTTATTCATAGTTACATTAACACAAAATCTTGTGAACACCAACCTCATTTTTTGCACAGTAACAGAGTCTACAGTTAAGTAACAACCAAACATGTTCCCAATCTACCCGAGAACCTTTTCATTCCAGAATTCCAGGGGAAGCCCTGGGAGCCAAACCCACACTGGCGTTGTTTTTTGTAGCTCCTCCTCCAGGTTAAAACCTGGCTTCCACTTTTCCATGAGTAGAGCGTGCTTCGCATAGCACCAGCTTCCTGTGGATACAAAGGTGTAGTCCGCCTAAGCATTAAAGAGAAAAATGAACATGCAACCTAGAATTGTCGAGATAGAGAAGGACCCTTTCACTTTCCATTTGTAAGCACACTAGCTATGCACCATATCTATGGTGGGCCTGGAAGCGAAAAATCTCCCCACTAGAGCAAGTTGGAGAGCGACCGAAATGCCTTCAACCACCCCATCCAGGACAAAAAGAAATACCTGGGCCAAACTCTCCCATAGATCATTCAGGAGTATCATGGGTGTCATGAGACCCTTTTCCCAACATTGGATTTTTCCATCCCACCAACAAGCTCTCTTTGTCCTCCCACACTATCTTGGGGTTAGACAAAAGGGAATCCACGTCTTCCAAATTCTACAAGCAAGAGGAAACGTCAAACAATGACGCACCCTCACCACTGAAGTCAGAACAATAGTCACTATCATCCTTGCAGGACAACACCAAGAATAGGTCAGGACAGAGGACCTTTGTGCTCCCCGAATTACCCGACAAAGTGGAGGCCAAAGACAACATTCAAACAGGCCAAAATGGGCGGGAAAGTTCCAGAGCGTCACGATATTATTTTTTTAATGTTAGGGGACCTCAGAGAACACATTTAGTTGTGTAATTGATAAGGTTTGTTAGAAAGATCAAATGGTTATGAAAATTAAAGGAAGATCGAACGAAGAAGATTGAAACATGTTTTTAACACAACTGCCAAGGAAGGTTTAAGCGACAAAATCAACGATGGAGATTAAGCGGAAAAATCTAAAGGATGGAAATTAAACGAGTTATGATGTCTATATAAGAGACAAGATAATCATTATGAAACATACTAATCTGCATACATGCAAATTTCATGTATAGCTGATCAAACTGGTTTAAGACATAACCGAGCAATTCTGCAAACAACACTGAGTGACAAAAGAAAGAGCATTTACCGAGCAGAACAGAGTATGACGAATCAAAGGAACTCAAGTGAAAATATTGATCAGAGGTATTATGTACATAGCATAGATCTGAAAATCTACAAACAGAGTTTTATTTGAATCAGATCATTATTGTATCATTTTAACTATTGTTACAGATAAATCTCTTAATCGAGTAGGACTGGAAAGTCTTTATTATGACATTCTAAAGAATGTTGAGTGTTTTCTTGTTGACCCCATAGTGAATGATTGGTCAAGGGAGAAATGTTAGTGATAAATCCTCTAACTAGGACACATTTAACAGTGTGCATTGTAACCTTTAACAGGGTTGGCTCTTAACCGAGCTCACTTCAGAAGACTTAAATATTAAATGGGTTACTGGTCCCAGGTGGTTTTTCCCTTAGCAAGGTTTGCATGTTAAAAATCTATCTGTGAATGTGTATGATTGTTGTGGATTGTTATTTTTCTTTACACATTACTAAATCTGCATTGATCGGTAATCACAGTATTAATTTACTTCTACTTGGTAGATAACTTGATAGTTGAATTTGAAGATAAGTTTGATATTACAGTTTATTTCACTGAGTTGATTTAAATGTTTGAAATTATTGTTATATACATCTAGGAGAATTTGGGACTATAGGATAACTAGAGCTAACTAATTCACTCCCCCCAGTTATCTAACAATTTTTGCATTAATAGTCGTTCACTCAAAAATGCCACTACTTGCATTAATAGTCGTTCACTCAAAAATGCCACTACTTGTGGCTAAATGTCCCAGTAGTCATTACGATTGACTATTGGTACATGTGTTATCATTTTTGGACTCCTTAAATATTAGTAATTAAAAGGTCAAAAGAATGTTATTAGAACCCTAGCAATTATTATAAATATGGGTATGATAGTTATATATTATTTATTTTTAAAAATGGTTGGGTTTTCTTGGTAAAATTTTTGGCATTAAAGCCTTGATATTTGTAGATTATCCCAAAAATACTCTTTCATCTAGTCTTGCATCAAGCTTTCCCAAATATTCTTCATCTCTTCTGATGTAGCACTTGCTTGCAAAGATTTTGAAATACTTGATAATAGGTGATTTTCTATACCTATTTATAAGCTTTGGGATACAAATGAGAGCCTCTATTTCCTATTTCGTGGCATCTCCCTCTCATAGGAGTGGTGGGCTTGGGACTTAAGGGCTCCATTTAGGTTCATCTCTCTGGACTTTCTGGGGCTATACAGATCGGGGTTTCTTCACAAATGGAGTCAATGGTGAAAGGTTATCTCAGGCATATCTAGCATATAAATTTACTTCTTGCTTTTTCTTTGCAAGGTTTCTGGCCTTTTCAAAAGCCTCTTATCATAAGTAATTTAAAGAAAATATTTATTAAATAACAAATTTCTTAATCAACTCCCTTTGTGGACTAGGGATCTGATTTGTCAATATTATCTATGGAAAGGACAATACCTATTGGCAATGATAGCAGTTGTTGATTTAATACTACATATGTTACTTTAATATCCACAATGGTTGATTTAATGTCCAATTGTTTTCACAATATTGCACCAATAGTTGTGACTTTAAAGTTGTTCTTGTTGATGATGACTACCTACCCATAATTGAATGGTGTTTCTTTTGCATGACCATTGGTCTCACTTTTTTTTTAGGGGGGTGTGTTATGGACACCTTGGCAAAAAGCATGCTTGTGTGGCAACCTATTTGATGATGTGGCACTGGAACCTTAGTTATAAGCAGGGGACTTACCAAGTAAATTGTTGTTAAAAATAGGGGGTGATTTGAAATTTCAACATAGGATTTTGAGAAGCATGACATTAGAATGCACAAGTACTAAGGCCTCTCTCCTACTATCCAACCATAATAGAAAAAATGTAGTCGAAGATACGACGTAGCTAAGAACTCACTTGAGATACAATTCTGAAGTGAAATATTTATTTTAAGTTTTTATTGTTTAGTTAAAAGGTTTAGTTTAATGGTAAACTCTATATTATAAACGCCTAAATAGTGTTAAGTTAACATTATCTACTACACATCCACAAAAGAAAAGAGTTTTATTGTTTTTAAAAAAATCATAATATCGTTTGATAAACATGTTTATTTTTAGGTTGCGTGAATTTAAATATAACTTCGTTTATAAATAAATATTTTCCATTATGTTTTTAATGATTAATTTTTTCAATGCAGAAAAGTGTTGGTATAATGGAAACAGTTTTTAAGGGTCGCACACTTCTCCAACCTCGTAAGCCAAAGCCTGATCAAGGACATGTTGCACATCATTATTGACAATATATTTTTTTATTATGTCTACATATTTATGATCATTACTCTATTAAAATAAAACTTCAGTTGGGATCTACACATTCATTGTGGTCACACTTATAAATGTATATATTACATAAAGCTTGGAGATACCAAAATTAGCCAGTTATAGGATGATAGTTCTGCATAAGAAAGTCATGGATCATTTTGAATAAATTGAAGAACTAGTGTTACAATTTCAATATGATATCAATATTTGTCAAATAAAATTGTTTAATTAATATATGAAATGAATGTTTCTTTCAGCCATATATTAATGATAAGGTAATGTATACTTCTTGGCAACTCTTATTCTTTGTAATTTGTTTTAATTATATATTTTAAAAAAAAATGTGTATTGTATTAAAGAATTATTTATGTAGTAAGGTCTAATTTAAAAAAATTGTATCTTCATAAAGGAGATATTCAATGTTCTATACAAATTCAAGGTTTTCAATTTTAGAGTATAATTTGTGCTTCAGAAGTAATGTTCCAAGATTTGCTAATGCATCAACATGTTGAATATTCGTTGAACGTTTTGGACCTTTTTTCTTTGTTAGATTATACCAATTGATATTTCGTAAATATTTTAATCACAATTTTTACTATAAGATTGTTAATATTGTATTGCAAATTTTTTGAGTTCAAATATTCTATATTACAAAAATAGTGTATTGTAAGTCTTTAGATACCTTTTTTTTTATTTTCTAAGCCATTCATTTTTATTGGAATAGAACTTTAATACTTTCTTTTTTTAACTTTTGTAGTACAAAATAAATAAAAGATTGAAGTCTATATATTAAAATTACACCCTCTTTTCAATTGTTTGAATCAATGGTCGGTAGAGCTTTAAAGACTCAAAAAGGGGTTATCAAGTAAAAACATGGAGATGCCAAAATCAATCAATTCTATGATGATAATTATGCATACTTAAGTCATGGATCAGTTTGAACAAATTAAAGAACAATTTTTATAATTTTAGTCTGATACTAGGGGAAAAGACCCAATAGCCGCCCAGGCTAACTTCGTGCACCTAGAACTCCTAAACCATAAAGTAGATTTCCTCAATTTTTTGTGTCTCTGTAGGTGAGTCGAGAGCTTAAAGCTAAGGTTTTGGCTTCTGGATATTCGTCTATCTCTCTGTAGAGATTGTCGAGCACAAAGTGGTCAAAAAGTGTCATTTCAAAAGTGGTGCCCAGTACCCGCCCCATAACCCCCCCAATATGCGACAATAAAATGTTGAAAACATAATCGGTTTTGACCCAATAATCAATCGCTATTGCACCCATGACCAATATATTTTTGACATTGATTCATTTAGAAATGATTATAAAATAATCACTCTAACACTTATATTGTTTGTGTCAACATGTTATTCTAACCTACCGATGACCCCATTTAATCACCCTAGCACTTGAA
>JAGRRI010046697.1:0-10841 GCA_018584345.1 Thuja plicata | reverse complement strand
TGAAACAAGGAAATCTAGATACTACTGATTCTTATCTGATTGCAAGTTAAAAATTCGGTAAACAGTTACTTTGCTTGAAGGTTAAATTTCTGTCTATAAAGATGTTCACATTTATATTAAAAAAAAAACAAGTTTTGTTTCCTGTTACCAACTTCTTTTTCCTTTCATGTTCATTTAAAATCAAATCTTGTTTGTTAGTTGTTACAGGATTGTTCAAGGCACCCTAATATGCCCCTTATCCTAGCTCTCCTATAGTTGGATTCCATCAATAAATTAAATATATTTCTATGATTAAATTAATGTTCCCAACCCTAGTAGGAATGATCTATGCTTTTAATGTCTCTATTAAGGAAGATCTATTTTGTGGATTATGTTTCAATGATTTCCTCACATGTTGCAAGATCTCAACTAGGTACATGGATGTTACTAATTCTATTCTATTTCTTGTTCTATTTGGAATTTGTGATTTAGGGCAAAAACTAGGGCATTTACAAGGCCATTACTGATATAACCTGATTCGTAATAATATATTGATATTAAATGCTAGAAGTTGAATTCTAGTACAATAGTTTCCCAAAATGGATGCTTATAGACAAAAATTTGTTCTTCTTTATATAATGCAATGATACTGTAGTGTGGCTTTAGTGTAGATTTTTTTTTTTTGCACTAGAGGTATACCCGCAACCAAGCCCAGCGCCCAACCCGCCTTACCTTAGTCTTACTTGCTGCCAAGTTGGGGTCAGGAAGGGGCAAGCTGGGGTGAGACTAATCCTCTGGGGATATACCAAGCCGCCTGCAAGCCAGGTGCATCAAGTGAGTCCAAGCTTTGGAGTCAAACTCAAGACCACTAGGGAGCAAACTCAAGGCTCAAGCCAACTCTGCTACCCGTGCGGGTGAGGCTTTAGTGTAGATTATGAAGCCAAATATGTGGTTTGAATGTTGAAATAAAAATCCACAGTGCAGATTGTAAAGTGGTGATTAGCTCAATAATTGAGCACCCCAGCAGCAAATGGGAAGCCCTAGTTTCAAACCTGGCTAACCCACGGAAATTAACATGCCAGAGCTATACTAGGAACACCAACAACAGAAATGTGGTCTAAGGAGAAGAAAATCTCACACTCTAGACCGTTAAAGGATGAGAAATTCAACTGTAGAGCACCCAAGCAGCATATGGGAGGTTCTAGGTTCAAATTCTAGCCCATCCACGGAAATTAACATTAAAATTAGTTGTTAAAATACTGACATACAACGTTTCCCTAAGAAGGGCCATTTAAGCTGTGATGTGTATGTTGTTAGCCGTTGATGTATGTTGATATAGCCAAATTCATATTAATGGCTTTAAATGAGCTTTCAAAGACTAAATGGTGACCTTGCAATCTAAAATTTTTAAATTCGTTATTCATATGGCATTGTGTGTTTTTGCAACAGCCAATATAATAATATTTATACTGACGGCTTGAAATTGCAAGAAGTTGTCTCGAATTCATATTGATTCCTTGACAGGAGCTTTCAAAGACAAAGTTTAGTATAATTTTTAATTTTTTTGCCTTATGGTCTACAAATTGCTAATTATATGGCACTGTCAGCTTCTGTGATAACCAAATTCTTATTAATAGCTTGAAATGACATGAATATCTCAATATCAATACAGCTAAAGTCACCTGAAGATGAAAAATGATATTACATTATGAAGCACTGTGGAAAAAACAAAATTCCAAATTCATAAAAGTTGAAATTACAAGCAAGTCTCTAAATTCTTCATTGCTCACCCGATACCAACGAAGTACAGGCCATACTCTACACGGTCAATTATTTTTGCAGGCAGCCCCCCCAGTGCACCCAATCATACATTTCTAAGTCAAGAATAAAAGCAACAAGACTGATTAGGAGACAGAAATTGCCAAACGAAACAAACAACTACACAATAACAACACACAAATAAATACACACTGCGTCTACACTCCTACCTTCAGCCCCTCTGTGTTATTGCCGCTGCCAAACAGAATTTAGATATAAACCTTGAATGCTTATGCAACGCCTTAATTACTTAATTTACTCGCTTATCAACTAAAACTTATGTCGCAGGGCACCATCCGCCGCCATAATAAACAGACAAATTCTCAAGCGCAGGACCAATGTGTTTTAAATACTCAAAATTTCTCACGTACACAGAATTCTCACACCGTATCATTATTTCCTGCATCGCCTCCGATCAAAACCTCCCTAAAATCTTTCAATTCAACCCTAAAATTCGACCAATTCGGCCCTTTACACCCTCATTAAGGGCTAGTGCCCCTAATTAAGACTCCGTCGTCAAAATTATAGTGATAGATTTACAGATGAGCATTGAAGACAAGGAAAGGACCACGAAGAGGTCAGGAGATCGATCCCAACGCATGCATCAAACATGTTCAGACACGAGGATCAGATAATATGGTGTATGGATAATGAAGGAAGAGCGGACGTTGAGTCCACACAGATATTTTCCCGAGGAAAAAAAATTAATTTCGACCATTGAGATTTGAATAAATTTAGCGTGTTTGTAGGTTTGGCCAATTGGTTGATTGTCATTGGGCGATTCGGCTTGGTATATCCTCTCCCAAAAACCCGAAAATACCATTTTCCTACCTTGGTGCTTTGAAGGGCGATAGTGTTAATGAGCACTAAGACTTCCTTATTTAGCTTGTTATATTCTCTCCAATGTATTCAACCTAAGTAATCTTTGTAGGCAAATAAAACAAATTTTAATTAGGTTTAAGGATTATACAAGTAATTTAATTTAAGTAGTTCAATTAAAAATTGTAATAGATTAGCATGGTAGTCTAATTTATTTGATTTTAGTGGTAAATAGAAAGTTATTTAATATTTTGATTATAATTTTTTTAATAGTAATTTAAATTTATTTATTTATTGGTGTGTTAAAAGTAGAATTGTAAAATATGAATTAGATTGTTTTTAAAATTTTAATAAATTTAGATGTATGAATGTAGATTATTGTGTACATAAATGAATTTTGATGCATAAGCTTGAACTCGATATTTGTGACTCGTAAGGGCTGCAAAAAAAGTTTCACCTAGATGTTTGGATTTGCAATAACACATCTAAAAATGTTTAAGAACATATTTGATGAGTTTTCTAAGTAAGGGATTCTCTATGTTTAGGAATTTGACTATATGGAGAACCTCCTACCTGGAAAGCTCTTCAAAGATGTTTATGAGCATTCCTAGATGTGTTATTGCAATTCTAAGTAAGCAATCATACAATATACCTTAGATGTTGATGTAAGCAAATAGTATAAAATTGATGCTCTTGGAATGTTTATGCAAGTTCTAGTAAAAGCTCTAGAACAATTCCTTGATGTAGAAAATGAACTTAGGTTATTCTTTGTAGACATCCTAAATTTGACTATGCAAATTTATTAATTTGGGCTCATAATTATTCTTCTAAACCTAATAATTAATTATATCATATTTAATAAATTATTATTTCCTTTGTAATTAATTTAATAATTAATTATGATTTTAACTACTCTTGTAAGGTTTAATTAATTATACCCAACCTTAGCCAAAATATAATATTTCTTCTAAATCATGATTAGTTAATTAAAATTTTAATTAATTAATTAATCTCTTGATTCCTAATTTCATTAACATTTCTTCTAATTTAAAAAACCCTTCTTACAAACATGTGACATGTGACATGTGACATGTGACATACATATGTCACTTTCCCCCACTTTCAACTCAACATGTGATCAAATATTTTATTTGGTGCTTACACATATGAGAGATGACAACTTCCCATGTAGTCACCATACTAATTCCTCTTCTCATGATTTGTCATCTTTCCACTCTTACAACTCTTTCTTTTTGTTATTTCTATTTCCACTTGTCAGCTCTATGTTCTTCCCAAGAGGTGCTCACACATGTGTGAGCACACATTGCTCTCTTCCCTATGACAAGTGTTCTTCCCAATGCCCCTCACCTTGTGACAATTATCACGAGGCTAAGCCATATAATTCAAATCATCTCCTCTCAATCAATCTTAGTCCTCCATGTCATTTTGAATCTTAACCATGTATTTCATCTCTTCAACCTCTATAAATTAGAGTCGTATCCCTCCACTTCATCATCAATTGTAATCATAATTTTATTATGCCCATATTTCTCTAAGATTTATCATATTGTTATATGTTTAGAGAGAAATCCACATTGTAAATCAAGCACAAAGAGCAAATCAAGTCTAATTGGGTGCTTTATTTTGGCTCAATCAAGAAAGTGAGGCATAAGTGTTCTTTGGAATTAAATTTGTGTTTATGTCTATTTTAGAACTGTTAGTAATAACTGAGAGGGGGTGAATCAGTGGCCTCAAAAATATTCCAATAATCAACCCAAAAACTTAGTACCACAATATTAAGCCTCTAGTTATCTTCAGTCCTATAAGATGAATCCCTCCAAATACAATTATCAACTTACTATTGCTCGAAATGCTTTTTTAAACCTTCTACTGTATGTTTAGCGAATAGCAGACTGTTAATTTACCGAAAGACAATAAATTATCTAGAGTATACCGATTAATCCAAATTAGCTATGTGTAATGAAAAACACTAAAGTAATGACTCATAAACACATTGACACATGAATTTTTAACATGGAAACCCTATTAAGGGAAAAACCACTTGGGACTGGTAACCCAAACTTTTCACTCTTCTGAAGTGAGCTCGGTGAAGAGACAACCTTGTTAAAGGTTACAAACATACTGTTAGGTGTGACCTTGTTAGAGGATTTAAAAGTTTAGTCTGTCACTTAATATCGGGCATCTCTATGCTACCTTCCTTGATCAAACACTCACTTGGCCTGTCAATAGGTATTTGGCATATCATGCTATCTTCATGATCAAAATTTTTGATACTCCTTGGGATGTATGTCAATATAGAAATGATCTTTAAATCCCACTCGGTTAAGAGACTTTCTGAATCAATGGTTAAATTGAAACAGTATGATATGTTCACATATACAACTTATACTTGCAAATTTTTCAGATCTATTGTAATCTCATAAAACTAATCTGATCAATATATCTTTGTTTATACCTTTGCTCCACTTTGATTCTACTCGATGATGTTGTGCTCTATTGTTCGATGTCCACAAAAAACTCAAGCTCTTTCCTCAACTTGATTGATCAGGACTGTATGAAGTTGCTCTTCATCAGTTTCACTTTAGCATCCTCTTTTCATTCATTCACCCACTCAATTCATAATGAATTAATTTGTCTCTTTTATAGACATGATATCACCGTTGTTAGGTTCTTGATTTTCTTGATCTTGGCGTGATCCACAATTCTTGCCAATTAGATTTAAAGCAAAACTCAAGTTTTATCTCGAAGAGATCTTCTTGCCAACTGGAAAAAATAGCTTTAAATCCTTTACTTATCTCTGGCTTTATCTTGTCGATGAAAACAAAGATAACTACCAGTTAAGTCCATATTTAGCTCTACCAGCTAGATATTTTGTCATTTCTGAACTCAAGTTAATTTCGGTGTTTAACTCTTTGATAGCTTCGGTCAACACTCTAGTTCTCCTCGGGCTTCTCCATCGATTTACACTATGTTTCTGGCTGTCAGTTATGCTTGTGATTCTTCTCATCGGTAATGCTCATCGGTGTTCTTTCTCGAGCATCACTGTGACTTGACTTTCGGTGATCTCTGTCTGTCGGTTTCCACTGACCGTCGGTGTTTGAAGTCACATTGTGAATCTTATCTTTTATGCATTACTGAAAGCATAATATTTTTTTCTTTGATTCTCTAAAGTCTTTGACACTTTGATTATAATTGATTAGATTATATCAAGTTGACATCCATGACAATATAATCCATTAACTGATTTAATGTCTTGCATTATCCTTCTACATTTTGGTGATCAACTTAACATCTTCAAACATTCAATCAGTTACATGTCATCAATCTCTCCCTTTGGCATTGATGGCAACATACTACATTATCATACTATACTATCACTAATACAATATGAAATATACAGTTTCATCAAGCTTTCCTAATGTAACTATTACAAATGTCTGGCTTTTAGTAAGCTCAAAAATAGCTTATATTTGTTTCATGCAGAATGATTGTCTTCAATCTTCAATCCCTTTACTTGCATCATCTGATATCTATGTTCTGATATGTGCTCTACCTTGACTATTCCTCTTCTTGATAATCTCTTTTTCCTTTGACATCAATCTTTCTGTTTGTCTAAACTCTCTCCCTTTGTTACTTCTCTCCCTTAGATGGATATTTCATATCTAATCAATTTCTTTCCCTTGGAATATTGATTAACTCTTCCTTCTAATTCTCAGGAACTTTACTTCATGGATAATGATATAATCTTCTCCCTGTATCATATCTCACAATAAGATAATCTCTCCCTTTGATGATGACATTTTCTCTCCCTATATGATAATGAGATCATCTCTCCCTTCAATAACAATGCCAAACAAAAACTATTTATATCATCTTCCTTCCTTTTACATAATATATTCCTTGAATTTCCCTATCCATCAACAATACAATGTCTCTAGTTTTCGTTGCAGATTTGTACCTTACTATGTACAGATGTATCTGTTGCTATTTATCTTAGTGTGTGCATCAACATGACTGATCTTCAGATTTGGTATAGGCTGATGCAATCCTCTGTAGTCAGCTTACTGACCGATAGACAAGGGTTGGACCCCTAGTCTCTATCTCAGGTACTCAAATGTGTCCTTCGGTAATGGCTTGGTGAATATATCAGGTAATTATTCCTTTGATTGAACATATTCCAGTGTCACTTCCTTTTCTTACACTTGTTCTCTTAGATAGTGATACTTTATAGCAATATGCTTAATCTTAGCATGCATGACTGGATTCTTAGAAATGTTAATTGCATTGTTGTTATCAAAGTAGATAATTACTGGTTCAAGAATCTTCATATTCATACCTTCCAGAAATTGTTTGATCCATGCAATATTGGAGCAATTTGTAGCAGTAGCCACATACTCTGCTTCTGCAGTAGACTGAGAGATGCATGCTTGCTTCTTGCTAATCCATGTGACAATTCTATCACCCATGAAGAATGCTCCTCCAGTTGTGCTCTTTCGGTCATCATTGTTTCTAGCCCAATCAACATCTATATAGACTTGTAGCTCAAATTTTCCTTCTCTTTTATACCATAATCCATAGTCCTCAGAGTTCTTCAGATATCTCAGAATTCTCTTGACAACAGTCATATGTGATTCTTTGGGATTAGCAGAGAATCTTGCAACTATTCCAACTGCATGTGCTATATCTGGTTTGGTGTGAACAATATACATTAGTTTGCCAATTATTGATCTATATAAGGTCTGATTTACCTGATTTGATTTGTCTTCTTTTGTCAGCTTACATCTAGTAGCCATAGGTGTTCCAACCAGTTTAGAATCTTCCATCTTGAATATCTGCAACACTTCCTTGATGTATTTGGACTGAGTGATATATATGCCCGCATCTTGTTGAAGAATATGTAGACCAAGAAAGAATTTGATCTCCCCAAACATAGACATTTCAAATTCCTTGCTCATTTCATTAGCAAAGGATTTGCATAACAATTCATTTCCCCCAAAAATGATATCATCAATAAAAATTTCATCAATCAAAATATTACCATCAGTATCTTTTTTTAAGTACAGATTGTTATTTTCACTTGTTCTAACAAATTTTATGCTAATGAGATATGAGTGAAGTCTTTCATACTAGGCTCTAGGTGCTTATTTCAATCCATACAAGGATTTATGTATTCTATATACCATATTTATCTTGTCTGGATCAACAAACCCTTATGGTTGTTCAATGTATACCTCTTCTTCCAATATTCTATTTAGGAATGTAGATTTGACATCCATCTGGTATACCTTGAATCCTTTAAATGCAGCATAAGAAAGTAAGATTCTAACTCCTTCTAGTCTAGCAATGGGTGCAAAGGTTTCACCATAATCAATACCTTCTTCTTGTGCATATCCCTTGCATACTAGCCTTGCTTTATTTCTTGTGACTTCTCCATTCTCATTCAGCTTGTTTTTGAATATCCGTTTGGTAACAATGACATTCTTGTCATCTGGTCTCGGTACTAGTGTCCATATACTATTCTTCTCAATCTATTTTATTTCTTCATTCATAGCACTGACCCATTCTTCATTCTCAAGTGTAGTGTTAACAGATTTAGGCTCAAAATCACAAAGTAAACATCTGGTGTTTAGTGACTTACTTTTTGTTCTTGTTCCAGCCTTCTTGTCTCCTATAATTTGATTTTGTGGATGGTGTCTTTTGACATACTTGGCAAGTTTCAGTTCAGCTCTATGTTCATCATTTTGATCATCTTCTTGACCTTTGTTCCTATCTCCATTGTTCGGGACATCATCTTGAGGATTTTCCTTATTTTTGGTAATTCCAGCCTGATGCTCGGGTGCAATGTTCCGATGCTTGGGAGTGATACACTGTTGCTCAGGTAGAGTGTCAGGTTATGTATAAACAAACCTATTGTATTCCTCTGGTTCCTTTTTTATTTCATTATCATTCTTTTCTGCAAATTCATCTATTTTCACATTTGCACTTTCAATGATTTTGTTAGATGACTTGTTAAGAAATTTATAAGCCTTTCTTTTGGTTGAGTACCCTAGAAAGATACCTTCTTCATTTTTGCAATCAAATTTTCCATTTCTATCATCCTTTAATATATTACATTGACTACCAAAGATTCTAAAGTAACTTACATTGGGTGTATGAGCATACCAAAGCTCACAGGGTGTCTTCTTTGTGTCCTTCAATTGTACTCTATTTAGTGTATAGATAGCAGTACTGACAACTTCCCTCCAAAAATTTTGAGTGATGCTTTTCTCAATCATCAATGTTCTTGCACAGTCAACAATTGATATGTTTCTCCTTTTAACAATTCCATTTTGATGTGGTGTTCTCGGTGCAGAAACCTATCTTTTAATTCCATGCTCATTGCAATATTTAGTGAATTCTTCTAAAGTAGATGCCCCTCCTCTATCTGACCTTAAGAATTTCAATTTATTTTCACTTTATTTTTCTACCATTGCTTTATACCATTTAAACATCTTAAATGCTTCTGATTTATCTTTTAAGAACACAATTGTCATTATTCTAGAATAGTCATCAACAAAGAGAATAAAATACCTATCTCCATAGTATATCTTTGTCCTCATGGGTCCACATAGATCTGTATGGACTAATTCTATAATTGTATTAGATGTATGGGTTTTACTCTTGAAACTAGACTTAGTCATCTTACCTTTTTGACAATTCTTGCACATGATATGCTCGGGCTTAGTCATGCTCGGTAAGCTTCTGGCATTCCTTTTGTTGCTTATCTTTATCATGTTGTCAAAGTTCACATGACACAGTCTTTTGTGCCACAACCATATGTCTTTGTTTCTAGCCATTAAACAAGTGGTGTTAGTGTCATCAAGATAGAAAAGGTTACCTTTTGTCTGCTCACTGGTTCCAATCAACCTTCCTGATTCATTGTAGATATTTGCCTTCTTATTTTCAAATGCTACTCTATGGCATAAATTATTCAGCTATGAAACACTTAACAAATTATAATTTAGTCCTTTTACCCAGTAAGCATTTTCACATTTTTTCAGGTTATTCAACATTATGGTTCCTTTACCTTCAACTGGACAAGGTGTATCATTTCCCATTCTCACTGAACCACCATTATAGTATTCAAAAGTCTCAAAATTTTGTTTATCACCGGTCATATGGTGAGTGCAGCCACTATCTATGATCCAAACATCATTTTTACTAACTTTTGATATGAGTGCAGTTTCTACATACCTTTCTTCATCTTCATTTGAATCATCCTTCATGGCTACAAATACCATTCCGATGTCTTCTTCCGATTTGGTGTCAGTGTCATCACCTCTGTTCTCAGCTAGGTAACAAGCTTTATTCCCTTTGTCCTTGTAGTCTCGAGTATCTCTTTTGTTAGATTGTCAGTTGCTTCGGTAATCTTTGTTATCACCTCTATCAAACTTCTTCTCATATGATCTGTCATTTCCTTTGTCATATTTTCTTCGGTTTGGACATCTTGCAGCAAAGTGTCCAACCTCTTTACAATTGAAACATACAACTGGTAATTTACCTTTGTATCTACCTTTGCCTCTCTGCAATCTTTTGTCCATTAGTGCTTCAATCTCATCAAGTCCTTGATCCTCATTATCACTGTCACTATCATTTCTAAGAGCATGTCTATGACTTGAGTTACTTATTTTAAAGAAGATTTGAATGCAGATTCTACAGATGGTAAGACACTATTATCAAAGTTATTCATCTCAAATGAAATTAGTCTACCAATCAGACTATCTAGAGTAACTGTATTGTTTGCAACTACTATCATTTCTTGAATAGAAGAAACTCTAATAGCATATACAGGCAATAAGATTCTTAATATTTTACTTACCAATGTCTCCTCTTCAAGTACACCTCCAAATCCTTAGATAGCATTTACTACCTCTTTGATTCTACAACTATATTGAGTGATATTTTCTCCTTCTTTCATCCTTAGGTCATCAAACCTCCCTCTTAGGCATCCTGCATTTTCTCTTAGTACATTGGCATCTCCTCCATGTACCAGCTTCAACTTATCCCACATTTGCTTTGCAGAGGTGAAGGTTTTGAAATCTTCAAACTCAACATCAGAGAGTGATGATGCAAGTTCTATCATCATGCAGTTATGCTCATGCTTTACTCTTAATTGCTCAAGAGTGTGAGGTCATGTAGGCAACACATATTCAGTATCTAAGTAT
>JAGRRI010046693.1:0-10279 GCA_018584345.1 Thuja plicata | reverse complement strand
AGGATGACATGATAGCCTCTGGGAAATGGAAGAAAGAGTATCATACTAGATCTTTGAGCAATACAACAAGCACTTCAAACAATACCGAGGCTATGTTACAAAAATTGTCCAATGAGATGATTGCATTGAAGAAACAGATTACTACACCAGCTCATTCATTTTATCAGCCTTACCAAGAAGGATCAAGACACCAAGGTAGAAATGAGAATTCACAGAGATTAGCTATTGAAGCTCCTCCCAAAAGACATAATTTTCATGCCTTTCATCTCAGAGTAAATCATGAAGAAAAAGGGCAAAGAATTGAATATCGAGAAAATGAAGATTATCATACTCCTCATGGCGACTCTGTAAACTTTTATTGTGAGTATGAGACAGATTTAGAAGATGGGGATAATTGTTTTGATACTTTGGAGGAACCACAGCCAACTATTAAAGATCAAGTACCTTTTTACAAGGTGGATGAAAGGAATGATGGATTACCTTGGATGAGTCATCAGCAAAAGAAACGCTCCCAGCCTATGGAGATTCTTGAAGTTCAAAAAGAAAAGGTAAACAAAATTGAATAAGAAGATTTATCTATGTTTCCTTTTCCTTGTGTTGCTGAAAATTATAGATTGGATGAAAAGAATGTGGGTGATGTTTCAAAATGTTTTTTTGAAGATTATCCTAAGGCTGATGGACTATTAAAAAATGAAATTTTTTATGTTATTGAAGAACATAATAGTGTTGATTCTTCTTTCATTATGGCTAATAAAGATCAGATATCAGAGATATTTTTTTTTGAAGATAATACAATGCCGAATGATCTTGATCAAAGATGTGTGAATGAAAAGGCTGAAATATTTTCTGTCAATCATCGTACTGAAAATGTTGATAAAGAAATTGATGCAACAATAGATTTTGAACAAGAAGTTTCAGATATTGATGAAGTACTACAGTGTCATGTAGAAGACAGAGAATTAGATAAAGATTTTCCTAATCTTGAAATGAAAATTGATTAATTCATGGTGCCAGCCATAGGTGAATCTTCTTCTATAGTTAATTCAGATATTGGAATTCTAAAACCAGATGAACATCTTGAAGGATTAAAAATTATAACAAATGAAGAAGATATTCCAGTCCTCGAAGAGACCGTGAGTAATGGAGATGCATTTTGTTTAAGCTCTGGTTTGAATTTAGAAGTTATTATTGGCAGTGCTTGCAAACGGTATCATGCTATTTCTCTTCTAGAGGATTTGCAATGTTCTGATTTTGTTAATCTTGATTTGAACGTTGATATCTCTACTAAGGAAGATGATAGAGAAAATAGAGATGATAATGCTGAAAGAGATGAATTGAATTATATTCCAGTAGTGCATTCAGAATATGTTGAATATCTTCTTCCATCACAGAAGGTTGATAATGCAAGAAAGGATGTACATGAGAGCATAGATGAATCAGAGATCTATAATGAGGCATGGCTGTTTGGAAAGATCCCGTGGGTTATCATGTTGCAGATAGCTTTTGGACTCAAGTTCAACAATGAAGGAGTAGCCAGGAGTTATCAATGTTGTTTCAAATTGGTGAAGCATCTTCCTCTGTTCAGGAAAGGTTCATACTTCTCTCTTCCTGTAAATGGCCACATATGAATCTTTCTTTGCTTTTGGTCCTGCTGGTGAGGTCTCCTCACCTTTTGTAGATAGGTTTTCTTTCCAATTTTGGTGTGTTCAGTGTAGTCTTTCGTTGCTTTCTTTGTTGTTGTTTTCTCCTACTTTGTTTTAGTCTGCCCTGCTCCCCTCCACCCTCCCTGTATGCAGCTTCTTGTTGTTTTCCTTGGTCTAGACTCCGCAACCCAATGGATAAGGCACTTGCAAAACCATAGAAGCTGAATTCTTCATGCACTTTGCAGTACATGATTCCCCAGTCGAAGCTAGCTGTTGTCTGAATTTCAGTCACCCTTTTTGTTGGCATTATTGGAGTTAGTCTGGTCAGTCTGGTCAGTCTGAGTCTAGGTCTAAGTCTTTCTTAGTTAGGCTATCTTTGTCGGGTTTCCCTGTCATTGCCTTTCCTTCTCTTAGCCGGGCGGGTTGTTCTGAGGTCTTTTCATATTTGGGTAGGTTGTAGATCCTAACCCGGCAAATATTTGTGCTCCAATCGATGTTCTTTCTCAGGCATAGATCGAAGACTGGTATGGATCGATTCTACAGGCCTCAACGATCCTAATGCAACAAACGACGAGCAATTTGGTTAAGAAATGAGCGAGAACGAGCTCGGTGGGATCTCAGAAATCATCTTCTCCATGGCAGAATTCTACCTAAGAAGGTAATTTTCCACAAAGGCAGTAAAGAAGAACTTTGCCTTGTGCGGGTTTCGCACCTCTCAAGTGATTTTCCGCAAAGAAGAACTTTGCCTTATGTGGGTTTCGCACCTCTCAAGTGATTTTCCGCAAAGAAGAACTTTGCCTTGTGCGGGTTTCGCACCTCTCAAGTGATTTTCCGCAAAGAAGAACTTTGCCTTGTGCGGGTTTCGCACCTCTCAAGTGATTTTCTGCAAGCTTGGTTATAATAAGGTGGGCCCAATTTATTAAAAAAAGGAATATCATGTCATTGTTTTAAGAGATCAAATAAAGCATGTGCTTTAAGTTAAGTAGCCCGCACACTTAAAAATGACGTGTGAAAAGACAGGCAGTGGCTTCTCCATTATGCAGAAATCTCACCTACTTGGTGCGATTCCCGCAAAGAAGGATTTTCCTTTGTACTACTCCGAGGCGGAGTTCGCACCTCTCAGGTGATTTTCCGCAAAGAGGAACTTTACACTGTGCGGGTTTTGCACCTCTCAGATGATTTTTTGCACCTCGCAAATATGCATTAACTGTATGTTAAGTTGAAGTCTGGTGATGCAGAATGGTTTGTTTTACTCAAAAGAACACTCTCCAACTTTCAGAAGCAGATTTCATGCACTGTAGCAAAAAGCGGAAATTTGAATTTTAAATGTGCCATTGCCATTTTCACACTCAAAATCCAAAATTCCGCTGGCCGATATATCCATGGTTTTGAAGTCTTTTAAAATCTTGACCACATGGGTCATTTTGAAATCATTCAAAGAGTAAATAATGTTTTAAATCCGTGGCCCAATGGATTCATCTCGATAATGCTAGTTGGAGATGAAGAGTTTCAGATTCCATAGCGACTGTTCGAGTTCTCAGACTTGAAAAGTCTTTTTCTTTGTATTCTGTCTCTTTGTATTCAAAGAAGAGGGAAGGTCATTGGCTCTGAGAAGCGTGATGTATTGTAGAGTTTATAAATTCTGTAAACAATTTAGTAGAAAAGGTCAGAAAACTTGTTAATGAAGCAGAAGTGATTCTATTTACAAAGGCTTTGTCTCATGTTTGTTGCGCCATTTTAGTGAATCATTTGCATTTTGAATAGATAGAATAGTCATATGTGATGCCGTAGTTGCATGTTGGATTCTATTTCATGTCTGTGATTGCAGTGAAAGTAATTCTATTTGCTTGTCATGTATGATTCTTCTCCTATTCATTCAGTAATTTAGGTGCATCAGAATAGAAAGTACAATTGTATGTGGAACTGTAATTCCTGCTTGGAATCTATTTCATGTTAGAAGTTGTAGCGTAAGCAATTCTATTTGTTGTCCATGTATGATTCTACTTCTGTTGTCCTCAGTAGAATATGCATTTTTAGAATAGGTAGATTAGATTTGAATATAGATTAAACATTATCCTTGCCTGAATTGTTTGTGTCTACAAGAAATTTGGTTAAAACTCATAATGAATAAATCTGATGATCGATAAAAACATATTCATTGCATATCTAACACAATCAGGGAGCTGTACCTGTCAATTCAGAGGGCAGTGATAGATAACATACACCGACCCATTTGTTGGTGACATCCTTTTGTTCTCTCACCTTGGGTGCTAAAAGAGTCAGAGATTACAAATCTAACGGGAGGACAAACTTTTAACCAACAAAGCTGAATTAGAGAAATTGCTTAAGGCAGTGTTTATCAGTCATTGATTATGCAGAATGGATCTCTAATATTGTTCCAGTATCAAAACATGATAAATCTATAAGGGTCTGCACAGACTTCAGAGACTTGAATTTGGCATGTCCTAAGGATGATTTTCCATTGCCTAATATTGATATGATCATAGATATGACAGCTGGGTATGAAATGTACTCATTAATGGATGGTTTCTCTGGCTACAACTAGATAAAAATTGCGCTAGAGGACCAAGAGAAAACAACTTTCACATGTGCCTGGGGCACCTTCTGTTGGAATGTCATGCCCTTCGGACTCAAAAATGCCAGTGCTACATATCAGAGAGCGGTTACCACCATATTTCATGACATGATGCATAAAACTATGGAAGATTACATGGATGACACTTTGGCTAAAAGCATGCACTGAAAGAAACATCTTGCCGATCTAGGTCCTATAATAGATCATATGGAACAATTCAGTCTAAGGCTCAATCCTAAGAAATGCGCATTTGGCATAACATTTGGTAAGTTACTTGGCTATATCATCTCTGCCAAAGGTATTGAAGTAGATCCTGCAAAAGTACAAGCTATTCTGGAAATGCCGCCACCTAAAAATATTAGACAAATGAGAGGATTTCAAGGCCACCTGCAGTCTATCTGGTGTTTTATCTCCCAACTGGCGGACAAGTCCCAACCATTTACCAAGACTTTTCACAAGGGTGTGACTTATCAGTGGAATAAAGAATGTGATGAAGGGTTCACACAAATCAAGTAGTATCTTGCGAACCCACCAATCTTGATGCCTCCCATTCATGGAAAGCCACTCATACTATACATATCTACTATGGATACATCATTGGGTATCTTATTGGCTTAAGAAGATCAGCACAAGAAAGAAAGGGATATCTATTACATTAGTAGAACTCTAGTCTCCAATGAAATGAAATATTCTACTATAGAGAAGGCTTGCCTTGCAGTGGTGTTTTCTTCACAAAAATTGTGACACTATATGCTGGCTCATACTACATGTCTAATTGCTAAAATTGACCCTCTAAAATATTTACTCAGCAAAGCTACCCTCACAGGTAGACTAGCTAAATGGGTCATGCTTCTCAGTGAGTTTGATATTGAATATGTTGAACGGAAATCCATTAAGGGCCAAGCAATAACAGATCAGTTGGCAGAAGCACCTCTAGTTGATCATCAACCATTGCACATTGAATTTCCAGATGACTCCATATTACTTCTTACACATCGCTCATGGACTATGTTTTTTGATGGTTCATTTACCTAGCAGGGGTCAGGTGCTAGAATACTGTTCATTACACCTCAATGGTACTCATTACCAAAAGCATACAAAATTTTGTTTCCTTGTATGAATAACATTGCTGAGTACAAATCCCTCATCAATGGTATGAAGATCACCCTTGAGTGGCGCGTGGATGAACTAAATGTTCTTGGAGATTCCCAGTTGGTCATTAATCAGGTCAATGATATCTATCAGAAAAGGGATGAAAAGTTGGTACCTTATAAATGATTGGTTGATGATCTTAAATAGTAATTTACTCATATCACATTTCAACAAGTTTTTAGGGAAGATAATAAAGCAGTAGACACCATGGCTACTCTTGCCTCTATGCTACAAATGCCTGAAAATGATTTTAGACATGAATTCCTGGTGGAGATGTTACGCTACCCAGAATATGACTCCCTTGACTCCCAGATGATCTGTTCTATCATAGGACATGACTCATCCCACTACCATCACATCTTATCCTACCTATATGAACAAATTGTTTCAGACACTTACTCCCAGAATGAGAAATGTCACCTAATCCAGAGTGCTTCACAGTTAATCATCATTGCTAATGACTTGTATAGATGTGGCCGAGATGGTACCCTCCTTAGGTGTTTAGAACTTGATGAATCCAAACAAGCGTTAGTAGAGGTGCATGAAGGCATCTGTGGGTCACACTCTAATGGCCTGACATTGGCCCGCAAACTTATTAGAGCTGGTTACTACTGGCCAGATATGGAAAAAGAAGCAACACAGTTTGCTAAGTCCTGCAAATAATGTTAATTACATGGAAACCTGATTCATGCTCTAGCCAAGGAACTTATTCCATTCATTACTTTCTGGCCATTTCAACAATGGGCCTTTGATTTAGTGGGTCAGATCTACCCCTCATCCTCCAATGGACATAAGTTTATCATTACAGCTATAGATTATTTTACTAAGTGGGTGGAGGCAGTCCCTCTCACCGTTGCTAGTGGAAAAATAGTAGCAATGTTTATTCTCAATTACATTATCTGTAGCCATGGTGTACCCTCAGCGATTATCATAGATAATGGGGGACAATTTAAAAACAAGGATTTGACAGAGCTCTTCTCTAAATTTAAAATTACTCAACATTGGTCTTCCATCTATTATCCTTAGGGTAATGGATAGGCGGAAGCTTCCAACAAAACAATCCTTAAGATCTTGCATCACATAGTGCATAAGTCCAGACGAGATTGGCATCTCTGGATCAATCCAGCTCTTTGGGCATACTGGACAAGTATAAGAACACCAATAGCGGCTACATCCTATGCGTTGGTTTATGGAGTAGATGCTGTGCTACCTATTGAGGTCGAGATACCTTCTTTGTGAGTCTCTCTGAAGGGCCTCATCACTGATGAAGACTAGAATATCTCAGCTACAAGAGCTAGAATTACTTGATGAACATCGCCAAGTGGCATTCGATGACCTAAGAGCATGCCAAAAGAGGATGTCTAAAAGTTATAACAAGAAGGTCAAACCAAGAGACTATCAAGCGGGTGACCTCATTCTGAGGGAGAACCCTAAGAATCAGCAACATCGGGTCTAGAAAGGCAAGTTTTAACCTAATTGGCTTGGTTTGTATATTGTTACTGTAGTGTTTGGGTCTGGTACCTATCAACTCTCTACTACTAAAGGAGAACAACTCAAAGAGCCCATCAACACTATTCATTTGAAGCGGTTCTACAGCTGAGACATCTTTAGTGTGCTCATGTATATACTAAAGTCCTTAAAAAATGATCATCTTAGTGAAAACCTACCGATAGGCACTTTGATGTATGTTAAAAAAAAATCATATATTCCAAAAATACAAAAAAAAATTAAAAAATTGAAAAATACAAAAAAAAGAGAAAAAGAAAAAAGTGCCATTGATGAAAACCTGGCAAACAGGCATCATGGTAGCAAAATTTTTTTTTTTGCAAAGAAGGTGAAAACCTAGTAAATAGGCACCTCTTGTTCCACAATTCTATATCTATTGCAGCACCCCTTGGCTTTATGCATTTGCTTTCCCACATTGCTGCTTTCTTGCTTTCGTTTGCTTTTAGTTCCCGTCAAGACACCAACTCACATGGATTGAAACTGGTCATACTCTCAGAACAACCCTCATGATCTAGGGGGCACTGCCCTATTTATCTTTTAAGAATCTTCTTCACATCAGTTGCTAGTGGTTCTCACTACGTCTACCTACTGATGTATAGCTTATACTACGATCGTTTCATTTGAGCATCTCTCTTCGTCAGTCACCAGTGGTTCTCATTGTGTCTGCCTGCTATCGCTATTCTATCAAGATTTCTCACATTTGTTACAATTGGAGTTATACTCACATGCTCTATCTATCAATACTCGATCTTGACGATTCTATGCTTTAGTTTATACATATATTTCGGTCACTTTTGTGACACTCTGGTTCCTTTGTGAACCCTTCCTGACTTGACATTGATTCAGTGCCATACGCTTGGGGGCATTCACATCTGGTTTGTCCTCACAACATATGTCAAGTTAGTCATCTTTACTTGGGGGCACGGGCCCCCCATTTGATCACATCTTTGGTTTACACCTAAGTCAGTAATCTTGTCACTTCTCAAGGACAACTCACTACTGACACAAACTGGTGTTTTTCAACACCACCATAAACAGTGTTTTTTAACACTATCTTTGGACACATATGTGTTTTTTAACACACATCAGATATTTCACACGTAAACATCTATCGGTAACAATCAAACACAATTCACTCACAAGCACAACAGTGTTTTTTTAACACCTTCTAAACATGAATACATTTGAAAACTTTGAAACAGGCTGAGCTATGCTTGAATATTTATTTGTATGTTGTCTATTCTCATGAATTTCATTGATATTTTCTTTGTCTATTTCTTGTTGGTGTAGTCCCGATGATTCAACAATGTAAAATAGATAGGGTATATGTGATAAGAGCTCCCGTACTAAGGTGGAACAGCCTCACATCCCTTGATCTTGTTTATTTGTATGCCATGGTGAGGTCGGTACTATCTCCTTGCTTGTTATTGCTCTGTTTGTTATTATTTTGCTTGTTATTGATCTGTTTGTTTATGCATGATCACACTCATGGTTATCTTGGCTTTGAATGCATCGATATTGGTGTACTCTTGTTACATTAACTGGAAACAATGTTCAGGTCATCTTGGCTTTTGTGCCCTGGTGCTTATGTTTGTTTCCTACATTTTCTCTGATGCAAGTCATATTCATATCCTTATGGTTGCATTGTGGCACCAGTAAGGGTTGTATCGACTTCGCTGTTCCAAAAAAATGCTCAATGATAATTTTACGATGGGTCTCACAACCATGTCCTAGAATTGCACTTTCATATTGCATCTAGCATAGAATTTCATTTTCATATTGCATCTAGCATGGGATTGCATTTTCATTCTAGACTTTCATTGTGGCAGTAATTCAATGTTCTCTTCTTTGCATTCTCCTAGGTGCACACATAGGGGAGTTCTTCTTTAGAGTCTTGGTTTCATCATGACTGACCAAGTGTTTGATCCTTGCTCTCTATCTTCAGCTATATGCTCAACCCATTTTCAGGATCGAAATCAAAATTTGACACTTCTATATCGCTCAAAATCGTATTTTAAAATTTTTGGGACTGATGCGATCGGACGCTTGTGCAGTCCACTTTCTGATGTCTCTTTCTTGTTAGAATCATATCTTATCATCATTTTCTCAAATCTTTGCCTTTTTTCTCAAAATTCAACTCTAGTCAACTATGGTCAACCCTAGTCAAACTTGGTCAACCAGACCTCAAAATCACTCGAAATTGATTCTGAATCTTCCGAATTCTTCCGTAATCTATTCTGAGTTCTTCTTGATCTCTGACTCAACATCTATCTACAATTTTTCACTCTCCATCATCAATATGGCATGTCATCTTTCTATTTCGCTCCCGAGGGGGTAGGATGATTACATCATTAAATCTATTTCAATCAATCTGATCTGATTTTCAAAAGTCCTCATTGCTAGCGGCATCTCATCACTTGGGGCATGTTCAATTTTTCGTACCTCATGGTCAAAACTCGATACTCCACAATCAATAAGGGCATCTTTGTTCCTTACATCTTGTCATCTTTTGGGACAGGTATCGGGGCAATCTAACCCTGACTCTTGGAGGTTAAGCCTCATTCTGGGGATAACCTTGTGAAAGATATTTACCTATCTTTTGGGACAGGTATCGGGGCAATCTAACCCTGACTCCTGAAGGTTGAGCCTCATTCTAGGGACAATCTTGTGAAAGATATCTATTTAACCAGCATCTTGGCAACCTAACCTAGACTTCAGAGAGTCAAGCTCTGTTCTAGAGATGGCTCTGAAATCCTTACATCATCAATTTTCAAAACTATTCTTTTGTGCTTCAAGCATCAGACTATACTTTGAATCAATGCACTGCTCGCACATCAATTCAAAGAGGGGCAAAATGTAACACCCCAAAATTGGCATCTTGCAACCCTAACCAATTTTGTTGCATTTGTCATTCTTTTGGATCATCAAAGTCCTATTGTACTAGGCAATTCTGAGTTTTTGACTGACTCTACTCGACCTGAGTGTCAAATGTAGAAAATCCTAAATCTACATTAATCATACATCATATTTAATTCCTAAATACTTATTTGGCTAAACAAACCTTATGATCGAATTAATTTAATTATAAAGTCCTAGAACTTTAATTAAATTAAATTCACCCTCCTTAGCTAAGACACATGAAAAAGGAATTAAATGATATTTGATTATTAAATAAATATCCTCATTTTCAATAATTGAATTTAAATATTCAGATAATTGAGAAAAAGCAATTATGGGGTCATATTTATTTAATTTATTGAATATTCTATCAAAAATCTTTCTTTTATTCAGAAATGGAAACTTTGAATTAATTGGGCTTTAAAGAGAAAGAAAACAATTTAATTCAAATAAAACAGAATTAAATCAAAGAAAGAAAATAGTT
>MU212959.1:0-13683 GCA_018584345.1 Thuja plicata | reverse complement strand
CAAATCGTTCAAAATGTAAGAATCAGAACCCCATTTAGTATCAAAAATATATGGTCCTAGCTAGATAGGATCAAGCTTACCATTTTTTCCTTTTTCCTCTAGCATGGCATTCCACATCAGGACCAAGTCACCACTCTCAAAAATTCTTACAGTGGTTCTTTGATAGAAGTAACCCCAAGGTGTGCCTACACAATACACTAGACAGGACCTTACTTTTCCTAGTCCACTTTAAGATCCTAATTCCACTCTAGGACCTCACTATTCTATAGACACTAAGCCTATGACTACTCCCAAATCTTCCCCAAAAGTTACAACAATTGTGTTTCACGTTGAAGGACAACCATCACTAGTTTTTTCCTCAATGCTTCTCCTTGGCTTTGAATAATTCCAATGCCAAACTCTTCATACCAACTCCATACATGTCACAAGAGTTTTTTAAACTCTTTGAATGTTCATTTTGAATCCTTAAAATCCATATTTCATAGGTCTTTAATCCCAACTTAGTCGAGTTCCAAAATTGCACCCAAATTGTCCTATTAGGCCTAAAACACCAATTATCCCTATCCAGTGGGTTTTTTCAAGATTTTCTCTGAAAACTTCCACACAAACCCTAAAAAAAATCTAGGATCTAGATACCCTTTTGAGAAACTTATAATATTTCTAAGGTCTAGGGTCCCAAAACTGTCCATACACCTCTGTCTTGAAATGTAGAGCTATTAGGCCTATTTTGGCTCCTCTCAAGCACTTCTCTGATTTCTATGCAAAAATATATCCAAATGGATTGGGTGGGTTTTGTATTTGATGCTAGGGACCTATGAGACCCTAAAGACACTAAGACAACAATTGGTTCAGTTCTCCCATGCATACCCTTGTCTCTGTACTCAAGTTTTCACCTATCATACACCTATCCGGACTGTCCTAGCTCGCCTACGGCATGGATTTAAAATTTGAAAATAGACTCTATTGACCTCCTACCTACATATGTACACTATAAATATGCTCCCCTAACACATTCATTCAAACTTAAGCATTTCCCACGGTTTAATTTCATGGGGGATCCCTAAAACCCAAAACTACCTAAACTAGATCAGCAGACTACCTAGTTAGTAAACAATTTCCTACACCTATCAAATCAAGTATAATCTACTTTCAATCTCAATTAAAAACTCTTTTATATATCTCTACCACATGAATCAACACTTAGATCAATTAATTCAATCCATTAAAACACAAATATTTTTCAAATACACCGACTGTACTCTATTTCCAAAAAAACTTGCTCTATTGTTGTCGAAAACTTGCATACATTCACTCTACCTTAGGAAATGAGCCATAAAGTGTCTAAAGATTCTTCCTCTGCTATTTTAGGCCACTAACATTCATTTCCTACTCCTAGAATGATGGTAATCCAATGTTGTCGAGTTGCATGCAATATTTGTAAAAAGTTGCAAATGTTTTCATGACAACTTTTTGGCATATTTTGCATTTATTATGCAAACTATATTCTAGGGCCTCTAACCCATTTAGTTTTATGAAATAAAATAATTTATGCCTCCTTAAGAATCTTACTACCCACACATGGGTCTTGGACAGATTTAGACCACATTTCCTATTTAGACCAAAACTAAGCATTAAAGTAACCTAACTATACTAGGTTGGATCAGCCACTAACCATCCATCCACCTAGTAAAAAACCTTGCAAGACCTCATAAGGTGCAAATTAAATACACACACTTACTTGGCCAAGGTCATTTACAAGCCAACACATCTAGGGTTTAGTAGGTGGCCTATGTGCTCCTGCACCATCCTCCCTAAGTGAAAGATTTCAATCCATCCTTGGATTGAGTAAGTCAGGATCAATGCCCAAATTTTTGAATTCTAACTCATTTAACCATGTTGCATCTGCATCAAGTTGTCCTTGCCACTTTACTAGGTGTTACTTTTAATCCTTCTTCCTAGTTTTCTTGTAAATTCTGGATTCTAGTATGCAGTCTTCCTTCTTGACTAGTGTAGATGGTAAATGGATTTCTTCTACCTCTTGGATGACTTTAGTCAAACTTTGATCTAGATCAGGGATTGGTCCCTTGTATAGAATGAAGTCTGCAATGTTAAAGATAGTTTACAAGCCACTATTCTCTGGTAGCTCCACTTTCTAAGAATTTTCTCCATACTTGGTCTGTATAGTGCAGTGGCCAATTCTTCTCATCTGTAACTTGTGTGGGATTCCTTTCTATATTCTAGACTTGTTAAGATGTACCATCACTAGATACCAAACCTTGAATTGAACATCCCTTTTTCTTTCACCAACCTTACTCTTGATCTTCTCGGCGTTGCCAATTAGTGTCTTCATGACTGTGTCATGAACTTCTTACATAGAATATGCAAATTCCTTAGCATATCCACTTCCTTTAACTCCATCCTTCAGTTCTTTAAGGTCATAAATTCATATAGGGGGTAGACCATAGACAATTTAAAAAGGGCTCTTACCAGTACTCCTGTTCATAGTGTCATTGTAAGCATATTCAGCTTGACCTATGAGTTGGTCCCATGTCTGACTATACTCCTTTGTTAAGAATCTTAGGAGATTTACAAAACTCCTATTAACTACCTCCATTTGACCATCAGTTTGAGGATGGTATGCAGATCTAAAGGATAATTTAGTTCCCAAATTTTTCCATGGAGTCTTCCAAAAGTGACTCATAAACTTGGTGTCTTTGTCTGACACAATGCTCAAAGGAAATCCATGTATTCTAACTATCTATTTAATGAAAAGATAATATATTTGACTAGCATCATTGGGAGTCTTAAAGGGCACAAAGTGATCCATTTTACTAAATCTTTCTACTATCACATAGACACTATCCATTCCCTATCTTGACTTAGGAAATCCAATAACAAAGTCCATGCTCAAGCATTCCCATGGTCTAGTTGGGATAGGAAGTGGTTGATATAGGCAAGAATTAGTATATGTTCCCTTGGACTTCTAACACACAATGCAACTCTCAACATATTTCCTAATATCAACATTCATCTTTGGCCAAAAGTAAAATCTATGAACAAGTTCTTGTGTCTTACTGACCCCAAAATGACCACTGAATGCACTATTATGTTTCTCCTAAATCAAATTCTCCCTTATAGACCATCTAGGGACACATGGTTGACTTCCTTTAAATAGGAGATTACTTTGCAAATTATATTTAGAATATTTACTCTAAAAGTGGTTCTGATACTCTTGACATACCATATAAATGTCTACAAAGTCTTCATAATCACCATATAGATCTTTGAAATTGTCTATTCCCATGCTCTGCAGTTGGATCTCTTGGACAGTAAGGGCTCTTATACTCAAGGCATCTGCAACCTTTTTCTTCAATCCCTTCTTGTGTTTAATATTTAATGTGTATGCTTATAGGTATTCAAACACTTTCATATGCTTATGACTCAATTTGTCTTGTGAGTTCAAGAAGCTTAAGGCTTGATTGTGTGAATAGACTATGAACTCCTTTGGAAGCAAGTAATGCCTCCATTTTCTCAATGACTGGACCAGAGCATACATCTCTAAGTCATAAGAATAATATTTCTTCTTAGCTTCACTTATTTTCTCATAGTGGAAGGCCACTGGTCTTCCCTCTTAGGTTAAGACAACTCCAATTACCATGCATTGTTAGCAACACACTCCACTGTAAATAACTTTTAAAAGCTTGGAAAAACCAAAATTGGTTGAGTTTCAATCTTATTTTTTAGTAGCTCAAAACCATGGTTATCTTGTTCATTCAAATTAAACTTATTCTTCATGCCTCCTTTAATAGTGTCTAACATAGGAGCACAAATTGCACTAAATTTCTTAATAAAATTTCTATATTACTGTGCTAGGCCATGAAAACTTCTTACCTCAGTACTTGTTCTTGGAGTAGGCCAGTTCATGATGACCTCCACTTTTCTAGGATCCATCTTTAGGTTACCTTGAGATAGCACAAAACCAAGGTACACTAACCCTATCTTGATGAACTCACACTTTTCTAAGTTTATCATCAACTTCTCCTCCTGTAGTTTCTTAAAACCAGTTAAAGGTGTTTGAGGTTCTCTTCCCTTGTCTTACTATAGATGAGTATGTCATCTAAGTAGACCACTATAAACTTTCCATTGTACTCTTTAAGCACCTCATTCATCAACCTCATGAATGTTGATGGGGCATTTGAAAACCCAAATGGCATGACAAGCCACTCATACAAGCCAATTCCAAATCCCAAGATATCTGCAATCCTCCTTTGTCTAACCTCAAGGGTATTGATATAGAAGAGATAACTCTTATTCCAATTTATAGCTTTCCTTCTGGCTCTAGTATAGGAGTCCATAAGGTATTTAAGAGCTTTGGATTCTATCACCGAAGCCTCCCCTCCTAAAATGGTATCATCAACAAATTGCTGGTCAGAGAAAAAAGTTTTACCTGAGGATGGTTTGATGACTTTTAGCTTCCCAATTCTCCTTTTAGCTATTATCAATCTCTCAAGATACTCAACCAAAATAATGTATAGAATGAGAGATAGGGGATTTCCTTGTCTCAAACCCCTACAAGCTTAAAAGAAATTAGAAGGGGATCCATTAACCAGCACCACCAATGAGGGAGAAGAGATAAGTTGATGGATGATCTTACAAGTATTACTGTTAAAACCAAAAGCTCCAAGCACCTTCATAAGAAAAGACTAGTTGACATGGCTATAGGCCTTGGACAGGTCCAGCTTGAGAAGGAATCCTTTCCTCTTACCTGACTCTAAGGAATGGATCACTTCGTGCACCTCCATAATGGAGTCAAGAATTTGTCTGCCCAAAACTAATCTTGATTGCTGGTGAGCAATGATAGAGGTGAGCACTTTGAGAATTGTGATGGTAATGACTTTGGATATTATCTTGTAGAATGAGTTACATAAGATTATGGGTTTGAAGAGCTCAAAAGAATCCACCTCAGAGACTTTAGGGATGAGAACTAGGAAAGTGGCATTGATTTTCTTAAGAAGGTTTTTGGATCCATAGAATTCTTGCACCGCTTTGAACACATCACATTTGACTATGTCCTAGTATTTATGGAAGAAAAACATAGGGAAACCATCTGAGCCCAGGGCCTTGTCTCCCAGAACAGAATCCAAGGATTTTTCAACTTCTTCCAAATTAGGAATAGCACTCAGGACTTTGTTTTGATTTTTCGAGATGATTTTGGGAATGTTTCTCAAAAGGTCCTCCTAGTCCTCCTCAGAGAGGTCTTGGTGTTTAGAAAGAAGGGAGGATAAAAAATCAATAGTTTTAGTTGATATGTCTTTGTCATCCTGCAGGATTCAGTTCCCCATTTTTATTCTACTAATCCTATTGCCAACCCTATGTTTCAAAGTGGACAAGTGGAAGAACCAATTATTTTGGTCCCCCTCCCTCAACCATATGGATCTAGATATTTTCTTCCACTACATCTCCTCCTTCCCTATCACATTATGGTACTTTGAGAGTAGGATTTTCTCTTGATGCAAGTTGTCCTCATCATACCCATCTCTCTAGATTTCCTCTTGGACTTGAAAGCGGTCTGAAATGGCCTTCACTTTGGAGGAGAATATATCCCAAAACTTGCTCTTATTCCAAAGCTTAATTTTTATCTTTATGTTTCTGATGCAGTCAAGCTCAGAGGATCCAAGAATGGACTATCCAAACTTGTAGCCAAATAGTATGAACATAATGGAAACAACAAAACACAAGACATTTCAATATCAAATTTATATTAATTCATAATTTCAATTACATGCAACATGTCAGGCTGTAAGGCCTTCCTGATTATGGCCAATTACATCAATAGGTTCAACCAAATCTCACAGGATCCAATTCTATCCATCTATCCTATATGTAAGTGGAAGAAACCTGATCTAAACTTGTACTCATAAGCCACCAAGTAGTCTGTAGTCTATATCTACCCACTTACAAGTATCTACAATAATTTACAAACTTTTAGCATATCAGCTTACTCTACTATCACCTATCTTCCCTTTGTCCTCTCCTTTCTGTTCCTTAAAACATCAACCTAGACCCCTTTTATACAAACTTTCCACAAGAAATAATTAAATGTCAATCTTCCATTACAATCCATAATGAACAAATATTAAATGCACCAGTTGGCTACAACGATTATTAAATCCACCAGATTAAGGTCCACACAAACTCCAATGAGAGATCAACCATTAATTACATCATGGAAATCCAATGCAGAAGTCGGCCACCAGATCCAACTCCATAATAAACTACTCAGGCCAAGCANAAAGAACACCTCGAGAAACATTAAAAAAAACCCAAGTGTCAGAAGACATGCCCGAGTGATAGTCCCGAGAAAAAAAAAAAAGCATGCCCGAGCGACAGAACATGAGCATCAGAAAATAAGCATGCCCAAGTGAAAGAACCTGAGCACCAAAAAAAAAGCATGCCCAAGCGAGAGAACTGAGCAATAGAACACTTCACCAAGTATTCTCCAGACAAGATAAAGAATAAACATATTGTTGGTTGAGATGGATTGCCAACTACCTGAGGATGCTCCTACATCTATTTCTAAGTTTTTTATCCACTTTGAACATATCAGCTCCTTTAACATCAATATTCCACCATTTCAAAATATTGTTAGTAAGATTAGGATGAGCGGTCCACATCTTTTCAAACCTAAAGGGGAAATTTCTTTTCTTAATAAGTGGGTCCAAAGTAAGAGCCAGGGGAGAATGGTCTGACCCAATCCGACCAAGCCAAATAAATTACTATTATGAGAGTTCATCCAATTAACAATGATCAAATCCCTATCTAGCCAGACTTCGAAACACTCTTTCCTAGTTCTCCTATTTCTCTAGGTAAATCTCACACCTTGAAGGTCCACATCTAAGAGGACTTGATCATTAATGAAATCCATAAGCTCTTGCCTTCTTTCCAAATCTGGGTTGATGCCTCCCTATTTTCCCCCTCTTTGAGGGGGGTATTAAAATCCCCCATAATAATACCTTTAGAAAGATCTAACATGGAAGCTATAATTCTTAGTTGTCCCCAATAGGATCTTCTCCCTTTTTTGGAATTAGGAGCATAGATATTCATAATGTACCAACTTTTATTATCCTTTATATTCGTGAAATTCAAGAGTAAGAGATTACCTTCTTCATGAATGACTTCAGCCTTCATATGTGAAGAGTTCCACAGAGTCATCAAACCTCTAGAGGCTCCATCAGAAGTTGTAGCAGCCATATCCATTATTTTATAGAATTGTATGCACTCTATTTTTTCCTTCTTCATCTTAGTTTCCTGAATTAACATTATATATGGTATATGATCCCTAGTCATATTTCGTATTACATCCTTCTTATGTGAACCATTAAGTCCATGAATATTCCAAGAGATTAGCTTCATTTCTTACTGGATGTGCATGCATCTTGGATGGTCTTTTGGGTTCCATTAGCTATATTCTTCCAAGCTTCTTCTTGCCAAATCTAGCTCAATTGTTTTCCCTAGATTTTTCAATTTGACACCCACGTCTAGTTTGATATTGCTCCTATTTGGTGTCAGGGAGACCAGGGAAGGGTCCCTACTCTTCTTTTTCTTCTTGAAACTGGTCCATTCTCCCACCATCCCTTCTTTATATTTGGAAAATATTTATTCCATTCTTGTGAGCTGCCCCAGGGTAACCAATTTTAGAAGTTCTTCCATTTTTAATACCTACTATGGTTGTTCCTACTTTGTGCTAGGGTTTGATTCATGGGCCGAATCACCCATCAGATTGTTTTGCATAGGCAAAAACACTCCAAACTCCAAGGAAGGTTCAAGGGATCTCAGTGCTAATGAGAAGTTGTCCAGGTCATGTGGGGTGGGGCTTGATTCAATCCCTTCTCCATTGTTCTGCTCTTCCATGGCACTATCCACTCCTGAGGTTTCTTATGTATTGTTACCTTCCGGAGCCTTTTTTAACTCCGTTGAGGATTGAAACTCCACTCTCTTAGAGGCAATATCATTTTTTTGTATATGGTACACCTTTTTATCTTTGTTGTTAGTGTCTACTATTTCCTCTTGATTCTTTTTCCTTTCAGGGATAATGATTGTTGAATCCTTTTTCTTAAAAACTTGGTTGATGTTTGTTGCAACCCCCGCTTGAAACATCTAGTTTGCTTCCAAAGTTGGGGCTTTGGGTATCTTGTCCTTTGTCTTTCCAACTATCCTTTGAGCTTTCCTGGCTTTTTCAATTAATAAAACTGGGCATTTTATGGCCATATTTCCTTCTTTCTTGTAGTGAAAGAAAGAAAAGGGCACACTTTCATAGTCCAATTTCTATAATCTTTTTCCCATTTTGGAATGAATATTTATGAACTCTGACATGTCTTTCCCCTCTTCCACCCCTATACATAATCTAGGATTGGTTAGACACCTTCTATCCACCATCACTAGGTCAATCGATAGAAGCTCTCCAAAGGATTTGGCGATTCCAGGAAAGATGTATTTGTACCAAAATTCTAGAGGGAGTTCTGGACGCCTTACCCAAATAGGGGCTTTCATATAGAATGAATCATTAAGGTCCAGATTAGGTGACCATTTCTACAGGGCTAGCAAGGATTTACCTATTGCCCACGCACCATCACATAAGAACTTGGCATAGTCCTCCTAGACAAAGAACTCAAAAGATAGAAAGCCCTTTTCCATAGCCTTGATTTCAACTTGGCCTTTTAGGTTACATTTTTTCTTTACATAAGCTTTGACTATGTCAATATTAGGCCTTGACCTAACAAATTTTCCAACCAAAGTAAGAGACATGGTTGCAATATTATGGTCAACTAGTTTGTCAAGTAGAGAAATAGTGTACTTACCCTTTTCCTTTTTAGGTAGGTCCTTTATAACTGGGAAAAGAAAATTCCCTAAGGGATTTATCCCGAATAGAGTTGGCCAAGGACGGTGCCATGCAGAATCTTCCTTGTCACAAGATTGAACCTTAGAAAATGCATTTGGTGATCTTTTTTCCCTGTCGTCCTTGCATCCACATTACCTGGATCTTTTTGTCTATGGCGTCGCACCCCATCCTTTTTTTTTTTTTTTTTATCTTCATTACCTTTTTCTACCAGGGTTCCACCTTCACAAGCTCTCACGGCAGCATTCGGTGCCTACACAGTCGGTTTCCCTCTTCCACTCAAATTCAGATTTCCTCCCGCTCCCATTTTGAAACTATTTCTCTAAGGGCTTGGATTTATTATTTTATTTCTTATTGTAAGTGGAAACATCCTATTTTTTTCATCTCTACTCTTGCTATCAATTTCTTGCTTAGATACTTATCAATGATTCTACATACCCCATTTTTTGAATAAAACTATGTACCTCTTCTCTGTTAGCTACCCAATACTCAAAAAATTGCTTTTTAAACTAGGTACATAATACACATCATCTATTTTCCTTCTTTTATCACCATTGGTATACATAATAATCACTTATTTACCATTAACATTCGCCTTGTTATCATTTCCAAACTTTACCTAAGATTTAACACTGATGTCCAAACTAGAAAACAACTCTTTTTTCCATTCATGTGATTGTTGCAACCATTATCTAAAAATGAAAAAATCATTTAAAATTTCCTAGGTCATATTATTGTACCATCATATATTGTAAGAACCTATAATTAGATGCTCAATTTAGTTCCATTCCAACATTTATGGACCCCACATTAGTTTTTGGTACTCTAACCCTATACCACCTAATGTTTTGGCTTTCTTTCTGCATTCCTAACTCCCAAAAAAAATGCACCCCTTTTTGTGGGTAGAGATCAGCTAAGCTAACCTTCTTCTTTGTTCTTTTCCCTAAAATTCAAACTGGGACCCTGTCTCGATGGTTTAGTGGGATTCCCAAATTCCTATTGGCTTCCTTCGATATTTGAGCCCCTACATATTGTGAGAGATATAAAATAAACCTATCTCTCCTCATTTTTATCAAGAAAAATAAGGCAATGATATTTCAAGAGCTCTCCAACAATTTTACATCTCAAGCATTCCTAAGAGAGATTCCAAGCATCCTAAGGTTTTTTAGTGGTAATCTTCTCCATGAATCAAGCTTCTTTCCCTTATTGAAGGCTAAGAAAAAGATTCCACCATCAAGGAAGAAGATCATATTACAAGAATTCATCTCCATAAATTCAATCATCCACATTCCTTCAGGAATTCAAGTCTTTAAATTTTCAAGTCATTCTTCTCTATCCTTCAAACATTATGGAAAACTAAAAAAATCAATTACACAAGGTGTTGTCTCTCATGATTTTATTTTGGGTTTTTTTGTGTGAATTCAAAGCTATTACATCAGCATACTTGAGCACGTTCAAAGAAGCATTTGTATTTCCAACATATAATACACTTCATTTTTTTTTATAAACTAGCCTCTTCTACATGAAAAGGCACTCTCATTTATTTTATTTTATTTCAAGGTTGATTCCAAACTAAGGTTTGAGTGAGGTGTACCCCTCTACACAACAATTTCCTCTTTCTCTATGTGCAAGTATAGGTGACATTTGCAGTAGATTATATATACAAAGTTCACGCCTTCTAGGATAGTCTGCAACTGAGTTCAGCCAAAAGTGTAAGGAACATATTGAGTAATCAAACATATTTCTAGGAATATGTCAAGAGAGGTGACCTCTTCCCTCCTAAATTGAATCAAATTGAAATCATAGGTTGGTAGCACCTTCTATTTTTGACATCTGTACAGAGCTATATGTTTCCTATCAAACTATGCACATAGAAACACTACTACATTTGACCTCATTTTTCTACCAAAAATTTTGACCATCAATTAAAAATATTTAGGTTGGTCAGATTATAGAAGGAAATTTTTTTTTTTTTTTAATCCATGCCCTTATTAGTCAAAATTTTGACCAATACCATGTAGGTCAAAATTTTGACCAACACAGGCATAACTTGAAAAAGATAAAAGATTTAGCATCTCATTTCATTGTTTGGTTTTAAGTTGGTGATGGGGAGGTCACCTTTCTCCTCTAGACTCCTACTTTCTATTAGGAATCTCACTTTGGACCCTATTCATTTCAGGATCCTCTAGACTCACACTCGAGTCTCTTAGGGTTACTCACAGACCCTAACTAGAAGGATTTCTATACTCCCTCTCTCTTAGGTTTCCTACCCACCGAAATATTTCACTCTCTACCTTATCTTGCTCTTCATGACTGAATACAGTTAGTCATGCACCTTTATCCTTCTATCTCTCTCTCTTACAAGTTCTCTAGCCAGACCATTTAGCTTGCCTAGGATTTGTCTACAATTCTGACTAGCCACTTCACAGACACAGACACACAAACAGAATAAAAATACATGAGGGATGCTTTTTGACGGTCACACTCCATAGGACAGATTATAAGAGTCAAAAAGCATCCATGGAAATTAAACAAATTCAAAATCCTACTCTACAGAAGTCTGTACACGACACAAATCTACACAGAAACACACTGAAAACTCTTCTTTATTGAAATTCAGAACATTACAATTCACACACACTGAAAACTTATTCTGCTAGCCTTCACAATTCCAGTTCTTCAACCCCTTCTACAAGTCTTCTTCCTTGAGTATATATATTCGGCCTCTTCTTGATTTGTAACCATTTTTAGGTTACCTGTCCGCCTGAGGATTCTAACTACCTCGGCTCTTCGTCTTCCTCCTGCAATTGTCATCATTCTCATTCTCAGCATGGTTGTCAACGTGGACAATATTTTCCTCCGTGGTGTTCTTTTTTATTTATCTTGGTGTTTTCTTCCATGTTGACAAGTCAATCTTTCTTATAGTCACGGTATCGTTGTTCTTTCTCGACTCGATCAAACGCTTACCTTACTCTGAATGTTTAATCGCATAGTCGCGATTCTTGAAACCATGCATGCCTTAACCCTGCGACCTTGCGATACCCTGTTGTTGCGCTCTCACAATGCTTTGAACCAAGCTGACAATTTCCATGCAATCATGCGATAGACTGTTGTCACGCTCTTGCACACTTATGAACTTAACCGCCTGTTGTCCTGCGACTTGGTGATACACTGTTGTCGCGTCACCGCAACACTCATTGACTTAACCGCCCGTTGTCCTGCGACTTGGTGATACACTGTCTTCGCATTGTCGCCTCACCTATTAACTTAATCGCCAATTACCTTGCGACTTGGTGATACACTGTCGTCGCGTTGTCACCCCAGTTTCAAACTAATCATTGTTCATCTGTCGACTATGCGATAAGCCATTGTCGCGTTATCGCAGACTATTTCCTGCTAACCGTCGATCATTTGTCGACTGTGCGATAAGCCATTGTCATGTCATCGCAGACTGTTTCCTGCTAACCGCTGATCATCTACTGACTGTACGATAAGCCATTGTTGCGTCATCGCAGACTGTTTCATGCTAACCGCCGATCATCGTACGACTTTGCGATAAACATAATTTCACTGGCCCCCTCTTGCGCTAGGAGTTAAGAACTGTTAGGGTTTAGGAAAAGTTGACTGCTAACTGTGATCTGCTCCCGGACCACCTCTGTTAGATTGCTAGGGCTTCGGAGCTAAACCCTAGGGTGCTCTGCACCATACTCCCCCCTCTCAGAAGGAAAAACTAGTTTGAATTAGTCGGTAGCAATGCCAAGCTAATCCCTTGTTTTCTGCAGTCTTCTTCATCCATCCATGTCACTTCTGCTTCTGGTAACCCTAACCATTTGACAAGGTATTCTCGGTATACCTGTCATCGAGTTGTCTTCTAGACTCATGAATCCAGGATTTTCTCTGCTTGCAACTTTGACTTAGTTTTCACCCGTATATCTTGAACATCTTTTCCTACTTCCATCTTTTGAGTAATCTCAGGTATCACTGGTCCTCTGTATGGAATAAGATCCTGCACATTAAAAATAGGTGACATATCCAAATTGTTAGGTAAGTCAATTTTATAGGCATTCTGCCCATATTTCTCCAATATCTTACAGGGACCTATTCTCCTCATTTTTAGCTTAGTAGGAATCCCCTTCTGTAGTCTGGCTTTGTTCAGATGTACCATTACCAGATCTCCAATTTGAAATTGGACTTCTATCCTTCCTTCATCTACCTTCTCTTTTAATCTCTGATTCGCCTCAATTAGATTCTTCTTCACCTGATCATGTATCTCCTTCATAGACTGTGAAAAGTCATCAGCATGTCCACTTATCACTTTCTATCCTTTTAATTCTCTGAGTTCACAGACTCCACGTGGATGTATCCCATATACAATCTAAAATGGGATTTTCCCTATAGTTCTATTGACACTATCATTATAAGCAAATTCTTCCTGTGGTAACACTTGATCCCAGGCTTGTCCATACTCCTTTGTTAAGCATCTAAGCAAGTTTCCCAACACTCTGCTGATAACTTATGTCTATCCATCTGTTTGAGGATGGTAGGCAGAACTGTGGGACAAATTAGTTCCCAACCTTCTCCATAAGGTCTTCCAAAAATGACCCATGACTCTGACATCTCTGTCGGACACTATGCTTACTGGCAAACCATGAATTCTAATTATTTCCTTGAAAAATAAGTGAGCAATATGACTGGCATCATTTGTGGTCTTACAAGGTATAAAATGACTCATTTTTCTGAACCTGTCTACTACAACAAAAATGCTATCATAACCAGTCTTTGTCCTA
>JAGRRI010046649.1:0-10370 GCA_018584345.1 Thuja plicata | reverse complement strand
TGTTTCTAAAAGAAAAATCTGAAGCATTCAAGATGTTTAAATGGTATAAGGCTATGGTAGAAAAACAAAGTGGTAAGGATCTAAAATGTTTAAGATCAAATAGAGGAGGAGAATTTATATCAGATGATTTCACTAATTTTTGTAATGAGCATGGTATAAAAAGATAGGTTTCTGCACCAAGAAAACCACAACAAAATGGGATTGATGAGAGAAGGAATAGATCAATAGTTGATTGTGCAAGAACACTGATGATAGAAAAGGACATCACCCAAATCTTCTAGAGGGAAGCTGTCAGCACTACTTTTTATACACTTAACATAGTACAATTAAAGAAGGACACAAAGAAGACACCTTATGAGCTATGGTATGGTAAAACACCCAATGTAAGTTACTTCAAAATATTTGGTAGTCAATGTTATGTCTTAAAAGATGATAGAAATGGAAAGCTTGATTCCAAAAGTGATGAAGGTATTTTTCTAGGGTATTCTACCAAGAGAAAAGCTTTTAAATGTCTAATCAAGGCTTCTAACAAAATAGTTGAGAGTGCAAATGTGAAGATTGATGAATTTACAGAAAAGAATGAGCTAGAAAGAACAAAAGAATGAAAATACTACAAGTTTGTATATTGTGAAGAACCCATAACTCTACCCGAGCAACAGTGCTTAATTCCAAAACAATAGAATATTGCAACTAGTGGTCAGAATACTATTATCAACAGTCAGGATAATGATCAAGATAATGTGCAAGGTAATGAAGATCAAACTGATACACAAAGAGTTGTACCTATACTTGCAAGATATATAAGAAGGAACCATCCAGAGAACTAGATCATAGGAGATAAGAAAGTTGGTACAAGAACAAGAAGTAAGTCTTTAAACTCAAATTGTTTAATTTGTGAGTTTGAGATAAAATCTTTCAATGCTGCACTAGATAATGAAGAATGGATAACTGCTATGAATGATGAGATTGAGTGCATATTGAGAAGAAAAAAACATGGTCACTTGTGCCAAGACCAAATGACAAGAATGTCATCAGTACAAAATGGATATTCAGGAACAAGCTGAATGAGAATGTAGAAGTCACAAGGAACAAAGCAAGACTAGTATGCAAGGGGTATGCACAAGAGGAAGGTATAGACTATGGAGAAACCTTTGCACCCATTTCCAAGCTAGAAGGAGTAACAATACTACTTTCTTAAGCTGCATACAAAGGATTCAAAGTATATCAAATAGATGTCAAGTCAGCATTCCTAAATGGAATGCTTGAAGAAGAGGTATACATTGAGCAACCAGAAGGTTTTATAGATCCAGACAAGAGGAACATGGTATGTAGACTTCACAAAGCCTTGTATGGATTAAAAAAAGCTCCTAGAGCCTGGTATGAATGACTTCATTCCTATATAATAAGTATTGGATTCATAAGGACTAGTGAAAAGCAGTTTTCTTTATTTGAAAGAAGATATTGATGCTAACACTTTGATTGCTGAAATATTTGTTGATGACATCATATTTGGAGGCAATGATATACTATGTAAGTAATTTACTGATGAGATGAGAAAAGAGTTTGAGATGTCTATGTTTGGAGAGATCAAGTTCTTTCTTGGTCTACAGATCATTCAACAAAGTGAAGGTATTTTCATTACACAGTCCAAATACATCAAAGAGGTCCTGAAAATATTCAAGATGGAAGATTCCAAACCTATTGGAACACCGATTGCTACTAGATGCAAATTAACAAAGGAAGACAAGACAACATAGGTAAATCAGACTTTGTATAGATCAATGATAGGAAAAATCATGTATGTTGTACACACTAAACCAGATATTGCACATGCAGTAGAAATTGTTGCTAGATTTTTTGCTAGCCCCGGGGAATCACATTTGACTACTATGAAAAGAATTCTAAGATATCTAAAGAATACTGAGGAATTTGGCTTATGGTATAGAAGAGAAGGAAAATTTGAACTCAAAGTGTTTAACGACGCTGATTGGGCTAGAAATCTTGATGATCAGAAGAGCACAACTGGAGGAGCATTCTTTATGGGTGACAGACTTGTCACATGGATTAGTAAGAAGCAAGGATGCATCTCTTAGTCTACTACACAGCATAATATGTTGTTGCTACTGCAAACTGCTCAAATATTGCATGGATCAAACAGTTGCTGGAAGGTATGCATATGAAGATCTCAAAACCAGTGATTATCTATTGTGATAACACCAATGCAATAAACATTTCCAAGAATCCAGTCATGCATGCAAAAACTAAACACATTGCAATCAAGTATCATTATTTAAGAGAACAAGTTCAAGAAAAAGAGGTGATACTTGAGTATGTGCAATCAAAAGAACAATTGGCTGATATCTTCACCAAGCCACTGCCCAAGGGTACATTTGAGTACCTGAGAAAGAGACTAGGGGTCAAACCCTTGTCTACCAGTCAGTAAAGGACCGAAGGCTGCATCAGCCTGTGTATTATCAGAATATCATTCATGTTGATGCAAGCAAAAGGATGAACTTCAAAGCTACATCTATATATAGAAAGGTATACATCAGAACTGAGCACCAGAGCATATTGTTATATTGTTGATGGATAAGGGAAATTCAAGAAATATATTATGAATAGAAGAAAATAATTGTTTGACATGAATGTCAGATATTTGTAAAATATTTGTTTGGCATTGTTGTCAAAGGGAGAGAATGTATCCATATTATCACAAGAAATTATTCATTATCAGATTACTCCAAACATGGAGAGATCATATACATAGGGAGAGAATTTGTATGAAGGAATCATATACAAAGGGAGAGTTGCTGACAAAAGACAGAGACATCAAAGAATAATAATAGTCAAAAGAGAGAAATTGACACAAGAAGATAACACAACACATCAGTACAAGAAACATAGAAAGCTGCAAGAATCAAATCTAATCTAACACAGAGCTTACCGTTGGTCAGACATTTTTATCGGTTATCAAAACAAACTGTTTGGTAATTTGATGAATCTCAACAATTATATTTCATATTGTATTAGAAATAGTATAGTGTGATAATATAGTATGTTTCCATCAATGCCAAAGGGAGAGATTGATTACATGTAACTGATTGAATTTTTGATAATGTTAAGTTGAAGATAATGCAAGGCATTAAATTAGTTAATAGTTTGTATTGTCATTGATGTCAACTTGATATCATCTGTACGGTCATGTACATAATTCAAAGGACTTCAGAGAATCAATGAAACAAAAATTATGCTTTCAGCAATGCATAAAATTCAAGTATTCACTAAGTGACAGACAACACCGATGGAGTGCACACCATCGGTAAAGGCAAAGAAAAAGTCATAGCGATGCCCGACGAGCAGAAGATAGTGTTGCCCAATGAAGAAAAATCATAGTGATACCTGACGAGTAAAATCCAAGGATGCCCAGCGGACAAAGATCCTAAAGCTAATTGGAGTCACACCGACAGAACAGGCAGTTGTCACCAACAACTAACTGCAGAGTTGACCGACATAACAGAGAGTTCAAAAAATGACAAAATATCTAGCTGGCAGAGCTTAAAGATAGACTTAACTGGTTATTTTATTTTTTTTATTCAACTAGAGTTAAGTAATTTATTTAAAGAAGATTTGTACAGTTGGGAAGAAGATAAATACGAGATAAATCAAGAGTTAAAACTGTAAAATAGATTGGCTGGATTATTTTTCATGCCAAGAATCAAGAATCAAGAATTAAGGAATATCATGTCTATATAATAGACAAGCATAATTCATTTCCAAAAATTAATCATATACATGAGAAGGGGAGTGAATAGAAAGAGGATGCTGAAGAGAAACTAATGAAGGATAACTTCATATAGTCCTGATCAATCAAGCTAAAGGAGAGCTAGAGAATTATGAAAACACCGGCAAATAGTGAAGCACAACATCATAGAGTAGAAAGTGTGGAGCACAAGAAATTGAATTGATACATTGATCAGAGAGGTATTGTATTTAAATAGATCTAAAAATATGCAATTTAATTTGCATTAGAAACAAGTCATTATGTTTCAGTTTAACCATTGAAGCATTAAGTCTCTTAACAGAGCAGGACTTAACAATCTTTTATAATTGAGGTATATCCTAATAGATTGCCAAAAATTTTATCATGAAGATAGCATTGAGTGTCAGATACCAACAGACAGTCTAAGAAGGAGGTTGATGTAGTTAGGTAGCACCAGATATGCTAGATACCTGTTGTGCCTAGAGAGGTCGATCAATATTGGTAGCATATATATGCCAGATATCAAGTGATAGACTCATACTAAAATCCTCTAACAAGGTCGTACTTAACAATGTGTTTGTAACCTTTAACAGGGTTGGCTCCTAAAAGGGCTCACTTTAAAAGAGTGAAAATTTGGGGTACCGGTCCCAATGGTTTTTCCCTTAACATGGTTTCTACATTAAAATCCATGTGTTATGTGTGTATGGCTTATTACTTTATTGTTTTACATTTCACATATGCATTTTTGGATTGACTGGTATACTCTGCATATTTACTGAGTATCGGTAAATAGTTTTACTGCTTATCAGTTATCAAGGAGAATAAGGATAGACAAGGTAAACCAATAGACAATTAATCATTATAAGTATTTCAAGGCATACATCTTGTAGGGACTTAATAATCTGAGATGTATTTGATTGGTGGTTAAATTTTAAAGGATGAATTTTTGAGGCCACTGATTCACCCCCCCCCTCTCAGTTATTACTAACATACTCGTGTTACTACCTCTGCACAAGTTACACCCCAAGTGAGGGTGATGAGGTCTACTAGCATAGGGATTTTCCCAGGTGTTTAGGTTGGTTCTTAGATGGTTACCCCTCCTCCTTTGTCGAGTACAAGGCATATAGTTCCCAACTGTGTACATGTACCAGGGCCTAGACCTACAGGTGTGCCAGCATAGGGTAAATGTGATGTAGCATTGATTACATGCCTCCAAAAAGAGGGGTCAATTGCAGATGAGGATATTTGTATTACAGGAATAGTTGGCTGATAGATATGGTGCCTTAGATATTACACATAGAGATTTTTTTGCACAGCGTAGCAGAGCATCTTACTATTAGGCTGATATTTTTCAGCAGTACCAAATGCTACTGCGAGAGTTACACCTTTTTCATGGGCACCGACACAATTAGAAGGTCCCGCACCTAGTAGATCAGATGCTCCTCCATGAGGACCTCCAGGGGATAATATAGCTAGTCAGTCTTTATTGATTTGGGCTATTATCTGCATTTTTGATGATGATGTATTGATATTTTTGTGTATCTTGCACTATTTTTTCTTGATTCAGACTATGTATCTCATGGAAATTATTTGATATATGATGGCATTCTCATGGTTTTATTTCATTGTATCTTTGTGACTAATATTTCATGTTTTATGAGATGATTATGATTATGTTGTAAGCACGCTCTTTGATTTCCTTATGCTATAGATGCAAATGTATGGATGTATTTATTTTTGTATATTTTTTATGCATAGATATGATGTTATGTTAATGCTATGGATGCATATGTATGGATTTTAATGATAGTAAATGAAATGCAAGGGACATGAATATGCAAATGATGATTATAAAAATGATGATTTTTATTTCAGTGACTAGAAATACTCAATCATAAGAGAAATGATATCTTCTTGAATGTTTTGAAGTTTTCTTTTCCCCTCTTTAAATGTATTTTATGATATCCTTTCATAGTTCTTATAAAATCCATGCAACTCCTAGAATGTCATGTAACACTAAAATGAAAATGCAGCTTCCATTTTCATGTCATTCATTTTATGCTTTTGTTTCATCATTGAGATTTTTGTGGACCCTGATTTTGATACAACCAACATTGATACCCAAGCAATCGTGCTAGTATGAATATCATCATTTTTTGATACAAGTACATACAATCATCACTAGTGCTTAAGTGACTATGAGAATATGAATATGAAATGTGTAAGATGTTTTTTTTAGTACAACTACCACAAATAATTTCTTTATTATGATGATATGAATACTAGTGAGTTAAGTTTTGATATTGCATTTTGACACAAGCATCAAGATATACAGATCATGATTTCCTGATTATCAATTGTATTAGCAAACACATAGAAAACAAAGAAAATATCAGATACCTTCCTCGATGTTCTAGTACAATGACTCATGGAATATCTCCCAAGATATGGTAATCAACAATTGATAAAGATAGCAATCAATCCAACATAGGTGTTTTCTTTGATCTCAGAATCAAATCTTTTCATGTAGCTTCAGATTTTTCATCATAGACCTTGTCAAAAACAAATGTAGATCACAAGAAGAAATCAATGAAAATATCATTCCCCCTATCCTTATGTTTCTAGCATTCATAGAATTATTGAAACACTCAGGAGATATGGTAAGAGAAAAATTGATAAAGAACAAATAGTCATACAAAGAAAAATATCCCAACTCTTTAATTGTTTCTCAAGCATGTGACAGGACTGATCATTTATGTATTTGTGTTGTTGATTGATAGATTCAATTTGATCATGCTAATAATAGGATGGGTGTTTAAGAAACACTGTTTACTTTATAGATATGAGATGTGACTTGATCAGTGGTATTGAGAAATACCTTTGCTTGATTGGTTGGTTGATGGTATTGAAGAAATATCATTGGTTGATTGATTGAGGTGGTATTGAAAAATACCTTGGATTGAAGTGATTGAGGTGGTATTGAGAAATACCTTTGATTGAATCGATTGCCTTGAAGTAGATTTGAAATTAATTGTTCACAAGAAAGATAAGATTGGATTCCAAACCATGGTGATGATAGGGAAGTGATATAGAAATCAACTAGGAATGTGTTCTTTCTTGCACTGGCTCAAAGGTCCTAAAGCGCTTGCTAAAGAGATATCTGAGATTTGATAGACAAAGCAGGGAGTTGACAAATGGTGCATGTTTATCAGGTTTTCACCACTCTTAGGAATGCTATTTTCTACCAAGATGCCTATTTACTAGGTTTTCACCAAGGCATGATTTTGTTTTTGTTTTTTTGTTTTTTTGGCTCTTTTTTCTTTTTCTCTTCTTTTTTTTGAGATTTTTTATTTTTTTCATGTTGTCCAAGTGCCTGTTTTCCAGGTTTTCACTGGGACAATCATTTTTTCATGTTCTTTTTCTACTTTTTAGGATTTTATCAGGACTTTTTCCTCTATTTTGAATTTTTCAAAATCTTTTACACTGTACATAGCTAGAGACAACATCTTAGGTATAGAACTGCTTTAGATGATTAGTGTTGATTGGATCGGGAAGTGTGTCTCCTTCTGTAGTAGCTAACTAATAAGCCCTACAGCCAAATACTATTGTGATTATGAAAGGCCCTAACTAGTTAGGTTCAAACTTTCCCTTCTTTTCTCTGTGTTGTTGATTTTTAGTATTTTCTCATAGCACTAGATCTCCCACTTGGAACTCATGAGGTTTGACCTTCTTATTGTAGCCTTTTTTCATTCTCTTCTGATATCCTTGTAGATGTTCAAAATCATCTTGACGTCTTTCAACTAGTAGTTTGAGGTGTTGTAACTGTGAAACCCTGTAGTTATCATATGTGATCAACCCTCTTAAAGAGACTCTCAAGGATGGAAGTTCTACCTCAACTGGAAGAACTTCTTCAGCACCATAAACCAAAGAATAAGGAGTAGCTCTTGTTGGGTTTTGATACTTGTTTGATGGGCCCACAAAGCTAGATTGATTTGAACATGCCAATCTCTACCAGAATCATTAACAGTTCAAATTAGGATTTTGAAGATGTTCTTATTTTTAGCCTCTGCCTATTCATTTCCCTAAGGATAATAGATGGAGGGGAAATGTTGAGTGATTTGAAATTTGTTGCAAAGTTCTGTCACATCCTTTTCTTTGAATTGTTTACCATTATCTATCATAATTAACAAAGGAAGACCATACCGGCAAATGATGTAGTTGAGGATAAACAATGATATTTGTTTACCTATTGTGTGATCAAGGGTTAAGCTTCAACCCATTTAGTAAAGTATTTAGTTGATGTAATGATAAACTTGTGACCATTAGAAGATGATGGATAATTTTGATCTATAAGATCAAAACCCCACTGCTAAAAAGGCTAGTGTGTGATAAAGGGTACAATTCTCATGCTAGTGCATGTATAAGATTGCCATGTATCTAATACTTTTTACAATATTTTGAGAACTTAACAGCGTCTGTCTCCATTGTAGGCCAATAGTATCCAATATGAAAGAATTTCTTAGCAAGAGTAAGACCATTTGAATGTGATCCATAAATACCTTCATGGACTTCATATAAATCATTGTTCAATTCTTCAAGATCTAAACATCTTAGTAGGGTATCGTCTAAACCTCTTTGATATAAATCATTTGTGATGATCACATGTTTGGAAGCTTGATGAATAAAATTGTGTTTTTGGTTCTTGGATATACCCTCAGTTAAGACATTGGTTTCTAGATAAGTATGGATAGGTCCATAATGAGGGGAGTCACAACCTAAAATTTGGCAAACTAGTTTGGACTTAGGACAGTTATAGGAAGGATAAGGTAGCTCATCCACTAGGAGTTCATACCGCGCATGATTATTGGATAATTATATTAGAGACATAAGATTAGCCATTGCATCAGTTGCTTGATTGTTTAATCTAGGAATCTGTTCAAATGTTATACTGATAAAGTACCACTTCAAATCATCTACTACTTTCTTATATGGCACAAGCTTATCATCCTTAGTCTAATATTCATTAGTAATTTGATTTATGATAAGCTGGGAATCACCATAGACATGTAGCATTGTTATCTTCCATTCTAGTGACATCTTTAGTCCATTTACCAAGGCTTAAGTTTCTGTGATATTGTTAGTACACGATAACAAAATCTTGTAGGACTTAGGTATAGTGTATCCTTGAGGAGATATGAACACGACACCTTCTTCAAATCCATGTTTTGTGAATGATCCATCAAAATACATCTTCTAGGAGTGTTCTGTAATCATTAGGATTGATTAATCTATGAAATCAATAGTTAAAGGAATATCCCCTGATAGTGGTGCATCTTCTAAATGATCTGTAATGACTTGTCCTTTAATAGCTTTCCTTTCAACATATTCAATATCAAACTCACCTAGTATCATCACCCATTTTTCCAATCTACCAGTTAAGGTTTCTTTGTTTAGGAGATATTTCAGTGGGTTAATCTTGGTCACCAACTTGATTGAATGTGCCATCATATAATGCAAAAAATTTTGAGATTCAAATACTACTACTAGGACTAATTTCTCAATTGGTGTGTAGTTAATCTCATATTGCACCAATGTTTTTCTGATGTAATAAATTGCACGTTCTTTTCCAGTTTCATCTTGTCATGCCAATAGTGCCCCTAGTGAGGTATTAGTTGCTGAAACATATAATAGAAATGGTTTTCCGTTGATTGGAGCCATCACAATAGGTGGATTTACTATATATTTCTTCAGTTGATTGAATGATGTCTCACATGCTTCATCCCACTTATATGTGATTTCTTTGTGCATAAGCTTGGTGAATGGTTGAGCTTTATTAGCCAATTGAGAAATGAACCTCTGGATTGATTGTATCTTGCCTTTTAATGATCACACCTGACTGATATTTTTAGGTGGTGGCATTTCAATGATAGCTTTGACCTTTTCTAGATCAAATTCAATTCCTTTAGCTAAAACAATGTATCCTAGCAGTTTTCCTGAGGTAACCCCTATATGCAATGAAACCTAACCTATTGGGAGCATGCTCAAACATGCAAACGTTAGAGATAAACATTAAATAACAATATTATACATATCTAAAGCATACTACTAATAACAATAAGAGATTCATCACAACCTATGATGAGCCAAACAAGTGCACCCAAGCCTTGTTAATTTTCTCTTAGAGAGGTTTGTGGGTTTTCTCTCCCAACACAATATTGTAATCCCACTAGATCTATTGAATGCAACTAAGAGAATGAATAACTCAAGAGCAAGTATGAGGAACATGTCTCAAGTATTCATCCAACATGATAATGCAAGGCTAATACTAAGATGATATGCAAGATTCAATGAAAGTAAACTAAGTTCATTCCATTAATCCTAACATGTAATATCTAGATTGCAAGTATGAAGTAAACATGAGCTAAAAACTAAAATTGCTATGAAAGATGCTAAATGCTTTAAAGAAATCTAGAGAAAAATTAGCATGATAACAATGCATAAATGAGAGATGATTTTCTCTTGAAAAAGGCCTCTATTTATAAATTTTTTGGAGGAGAGAGAGGGGTTGGATGAGGTGGAGCTCATGTGGCATCCACATAGGTGCCACATG
>MU212955.1:0-13359 GCA_018584345.1 Thuja plicata | reverse complement strand
TATTGCAAGTAGATAGCTTTCAATTTCTAGATTAATGGCATGTAGCATTCATGTTTAGATGATTTCTCATATTTCAATTTCTTAGCATAATATTGCATTGTCTTGCATTCATCATGTTAAATCCTTCGTTCTTAGATTGTTCCATGGTTGTGAGACTCTCGTCCTGAGAGCAATTTCAAAAACCCCATCTAGATAGAAGGTAACAGGTCGAATCACGCAGGCAGGCAGGATGAATAACTCATATTCAGTCTTGTTTGTACTTGGTGAAGAAGGACTATGTTGAAGTGTGTGGTTGATTAACAAGGCCAAAATTAACACATACAGTTCTCAACCCCACAATTTTCATTGTCTCTCTAAATTTTAGATTATTAATCATTTCAACAACTACTTGACATCTTCCACTTTGATTTAATTTTTCAAAATAGTTATTCCAAATCTTTTTAACAATTCTTCTACAATTTATTTTTGACATTTTATCATGCATTGGCCTCAAAATATTTTCATTAATGTCAATTAGAAACTTTGATTTTCTATGAATTATTCTAGGAGGTGTTAACACAGTTGCATGCTCTACAATTTCATTAGATGAATTAGGTGCATCTATCCCCATCAGTTCAATTGGTGTATATTGATGATTTTCATTTTCATTATGTGCATTTTGTTCATTAATGACATCAAATTGAAATGGTGCATTTGTCACATTAACATTAACATCAACATTTTCATTACTTATGTTGCTTGCATTTGGTGTTGTACCTTTTTGTATTCACCTCATGCTCTCCCTTTGTCTTTCCTTTTTTGTCTCTCATTGTTCAATTGTTCCTCTTTTGTTATTTCTCATTGTTCGCATTGAATGGACCCTATGAATAATATCATGAACATAGAATACCATGTGAACATCAAATACAAAAAATAAGAATAAATTAACCATTTTCTTGAAATGAGAACTTACAATGATAAAATAACATTAAAAAATAAAAATAAAAATAAAAAAACAATTTTCAATCATTGCAAAGAAAAACATGCAAAAAAAGTGCAAACCTATTTGTTTCTAGCGTAAAATAATAGAAAAATAGTTGTGGGACCTCTAAACAACTTACAATGACTATTTTAAGATTGTTGAACCAAGCAAAGCTCCTAATTCAACAGAACCCGACCGGTTTCAGAACCCAATCAGGTTATGAGAACATAACAGCTCTGTGTTCCTAATTACTCAGAACTCAATCGGGTTCTGAGAACATAATGACTCCATGCTCCTAGTTATTCAGAACTCGATTGGGTTTTGAAAAAATAAGAACAAAGGAGGATTGAGAGAGAGAGAGAGAGACCTGATCAAGTTATGAACATGATTGAGTTATTAGAACATAAGGTTCAGTGCTCCTAATTGCTCAAAACCTAATCGGGTTATGAGAACATGATGACGCACTACTCCTAGTTACTCAGAACCTGATCGGGTTCTGAAAAGTTAAGAACAAAGGAGGATTGAGAGAGAGAAAGAGAGTAGGGATTAAGGGAGAGAGAGAGAGACTCTCTCTCTCTCTCTCTCTAGTTATGGAGAATAAAATTAATAGTTTTTACTTCTTCAATACCCGATCAGGTTTTGAAATAGTTTTTTCTTTTCAGAACCTGATTCGGATTTTAAGTACTTTTTTCTTTATAGAACCCGATCAGGTTTTGAAGTAATTTTGTATTTTCATAACCTAATTGGGTTATTTGAAATTAAGAAACCTGATCAGGTTATGGCTCGGGAAGAGGCTTGAAAAATGACCCAAAGGCTTGGAGGCTCATTTTGCCTCTATTTTTGTTCTTTTAGATGTTTTTTTAATCTTGTAAGATGATTTCTCAACTTTATCTTCATTAGGTTTACAATTTTTCAACTGGTTAGTTTTATAATTTTCACCATAATCTCGTACATCTTCTTATCTTTCTAACAATATAAATTTTTCTATTTTTGGACAACATTAGCATAGCAAACTTTAATTTTCTTTACCGTGTCTTGATTGTACTCACAGACATATGTCTACCATTTTTTTAATAACTTTTGAAATAATTGATCAAATTACAAATAAATTACATGTTATTGTTCTACACTTAATTCTATATACTTTTAAAAAAAAAATTCATTTTTTATTATTTTGATGCAAGTTATGCCCATCGCACGAATAGGTACCAAATTTTCAGGATGCGACCACTTCAAAAAATCACAAAAAAACAAATGCTAATAAAAAAATTACAAAAAAAATACACAACTTCTAGATCTCACTCTTACCTATCATCCTACCAAAGGGATTTAAAAAATACTAAATATAACTATACCTTTTGTACCGCGCACGGAAATAACTATGTTATATTTTTCTAAAAAAATTAGGAACATGTTTTTGTGCATGCAAGGTTTGACCCTCTTAATCTTATCAGGTTTTAAAAATAATTAGTGTTCTAGAAACTAGATTCAGAGTACTACAATTTTTATTTTTTATACATCTTCTTATTTTGAGTGCATGACCCTCAAACTCTTGTTACAAGTTCAGATTTTACCTGATTTCAAAAAAAATGTGTCTGCTTATACCCCCCTTTTTGGTCCACAACTTGGTGCACATACCCAGAGGGAAGACCAATTTTTTCCAATTTCCTATTTTTTCCATGAATCACTAGGCCTGGCTCCCTCGGGTCCCCAGGTGCAAGTCCAACATCGGTATCCTTCCCTTGTTTCGCTTTGTCCTTAGCATCCTCCAACTTGTTGTGCTTAGCAGCTCCTGCATCCTTCGCACTAGTCCCACTCAAATTCAATTTTGAATTTGGCCACTCACCTCCTCCCCGCTCTCCCATCACTCCTCCCTTGTAGATTTTAATTGTTAAAATAGCATGTCCCATAGATATAGACTTCTCGAAAGCCTCATTACAGGATATCTTTGAGAAAATAAATATCCTGGAATTGTCGACAGGTGTAACAAATTATTTCATTTAGGTATGTATAGATACAAAGAATAATTTTGAGAAAACAGGAGAGATCACCATTAGGAAAATAATAAATCCTTTTAAATTAATCCTCAAGGAGGTCACCAAATTGGTGGACATGATGGGTAAAGAGGAAGGGCTATATACTCAAATAGAGAGGTGGAAGAAGGTTCTTAGGGACCTAAAAATAATAAGGAAGCAATGCTTCAAATTTTTTGTTAAATTGTATGAGGGATTAGAGCTAGATAATCTTGAGACCTGGATTAAGGACATAGGCAAAATAGTTAAGGTCTACAAGAAATGCCTAGGAAAGGTAAGAAAGAGGCATAAAGGAGTCATGATGTGGGTCGAGGAGATAGAAAATTATTCATAGGCATAGACCTGGACCTATATGAAGATGATGGAAACCAAATCTTGTGCCTAGTGCGGGACATCATGTAACAATTCAAGGGGATTTTTGCATGTATAAATCCCAAGGAGGATCTCCAATAGTTGTTCAACTTCAAGGATGATATGAAGAGAATGTTGGAACATGAAGAGGAAGTCAATTTATTTGCCTCAGAATTGATCACTTTTAGGGATAAGTTGTTGGCAAGTGATTCATTTTGGAGAGATATGGGACACTTGAGGGTTGTCATTTATGGAAACATATCTGGTATGGATGATCACTTGAAGTTGTTTACAGTTTTGGAGATACAGATTGTAAAATGACTAAGTACAATAAATAGAAATACAGAGTATAGAAGTAAAATTTTGGACAATGAAGTTAGTATATGGTGAATGAAAACTTGTGATCTTAGAGAATGACAATTTTGGGTATGTATGACCTTCAATTAAGGCCTCGTAAGTTTTGGTGTTGATCACAGTGAGAGACAGTGTATTGAATACATGCGAAAATAGAGCAACATCGATACAGGGCAGATGAATAGTCACGATGATTAAGGGAGTATGACATGGAATCCAAACGTGCTAAGTTGGATTGGGATTGTGGATAATCTATACCTTGGTTGTATAACATCACCAAATTATTACTTACTCTTTGCATAAGTATTAATTCTATTTTTTAATGTATTTGAGAGTTAACTGGATAATGTAATAGCATATATATATGAAGAGCTTTTTTTAAAGAGAAGTATGGTATGGTATGGTATGGTATGTGGAATGATAGATGGATGGAATGGATGTGTTGTGATCTCAAGAAGATATTGACGTGAGATACAACTAGAACTATCTCAGCATAAGTTGATGCTTGTATTGTTCACTACTGAGAATTGATTGTAACATAACTATATTTCTGATTGTAAAAGCAATGTTCTTAGTATACCTTTAAATGGTTTTGTATTCCTCTAACAAGGAAGTATGATAATATAATATTCAGCTGCTAACAAGGCTAGGTCTCCTAACACAAACACAATTCTTTTAGTACAATTTGTGGGTACCATCCCCACCGAGGTTTTCCCTTGGCCAAGGTTTCCTCAAAAACAATTCATGATGTTATAAGTTATGTGTTGTGTGCTTATGTTCTTTTCATTTCAATAATTATATGGTTAAGTTGTAAATTATTAAGTTTATGTTTAAAGTGTTGTAATACTAATTCACCCCCCTCTCAGTATTACTTAATCCTAATAATTGGTATCAGAGCCTTTGGCCCTTAGAGAGAAAGTTTAACAGCTTAAGGGAGATCAAGATGGATTCTAAAAGTTTGCAGGAAAACTTTGAAGAAGCACTTGAAGATCCTAACAAAGCTAATCACAGAATGGTGACTTGAAATTAAAATTGAGAAGAACAGAGGGATTCATTAAGAAACTAAAAGAACAACTTGAGCTTGTCATGCCCAAAGTTTGCATGTAAATACACAACAAATTTTTGATTAAAGGAATACCTAAAGGGATGAAGGGCCAGTTATATCATGCTTACTAAGTGTTCCAAGGATTAAACAAGGTTAGGCAAAGGGTTTAGGTCAAGATGCATAGTTGGTCTAATGTCGACATTTAGGGTTGAGGGAAATCATGATGCGAGTCAACATCCCTCAACCCATGAGTTTCCAAAGTTCTAATCTAATCAAATTTAATTTCATAAGTTCTCTAGAGTTATATATAAACTTGGATTACAACTACCTCTACACTATAGTTCAATGATAAAACTATGATTAATATTCTATGGTTATTTTATTCTGCCTAGCTCGTGATTTAAGTGCATTAAACCAATAAGGTTGAAACGTAACATTATTTCTACAATGGTCATTAAACTGGACACATGTAATGACCTCGCAAAATTACATTACCAAGTTAAGTGCATTTAACTAATGATTCACCATATATTAAAGTTCATTAATGATTCACCATCACCTATAAACACATTTAAACATATTTAATTAATGATCCTATGTTGTACTCTCGTTAGTATTCTTGCTCCATTAATATTCTTAATTATAGTATTAGTAAATCACACACTTGCATAGTGATTATACAAAATTTATTTTAATCTGATAAATTTATCCCCCCTCTAATATTCAAATTTAATTATCTACACTTGATCTTTTAATATTCTAAAATAAAGTCCTAGATTATAAACTTTATCTTAATTAAATTAATAACGTTACTATTGTAAAATAAGATTACATTAAATTCAATAGTGTAAATAAATTAATAAAGGTTGATGCAATTCTCTAATTTCATTGGATTAAAAATTTTCAATATTTTAAAAAGATCTTAACGTCTTAGAATCGTCCATTTAAAATTCCACCCTATTTCACTAGGAAATTTTAATAAAGTTATTCTAATGAACTCAAAAAAAAGCCATTAAAATCTATCTTCCAACATTTAAATATATTAATGTAATCATAAAGATTAACTATTATATATTAAAAAGGCATAATAATATGTTCACTAGTCTCGTTTAATATTTCGTCAACATATACTCCTATTTCACTTATTAGATAATTTTCTATAGTATTAATATTAGTTTTCAAAAAGAAACTTCCCTTCCACAAGATTTTGAAAATTAATGTTATACACTGAATTTGCGCCTCTGATCTCAAGCTCTCTTGGTCTTGATAATCCAGTATAACATGGGAATCATCTCAAGGTTGTGGGACCTTATGCTAACCGAGATGAGACCTCCAGGTTCTAGGNNNGTTCCTCTTGGATAATCACCTTAATTTGCTTCTTAGACAGGAAAGTAAATCTTTTGAGGGAAAGGGATAGAAGGATTGCATGAAAGGGAAATGACTGAAAGCAAACTACCTACTAGGTGATGCACCGAAATTAGGGCTTGGATCTCAGTATAGAGGAATGAAACTAATGGAGGGACTAGGTCAAATAAGTCACAACTCACTAGATAGGCTTGCATAAGTATTTCATAGGAAGGCCTGGATAAAAGACTCAACCTATGACCTGCAAGCAAACATCCTTCTCTGCAACCAGGTGTAGGAATGCGACAAGACTGCTAGGGGCTGAAGTATACCCACAAAACATCTAAATCAGATCAGACACAGTAACACACAGATTTGCAAAAAATGAGAGGAACTAGGAACCCCAATACCCATTAATCAGCATTCATAAACTTTTATCCAATAAGAGATGATACAAACAAGGAAGCATAGGGATATGAAGAATTATCACAAAGTACTTCCAATAGTTTGCATGATCAATGAGAAGATTACAGAATGTAAAAGCCAGAGGGCAGAAAGAATGCCTCAGATAACTCCAAGAGAGAAAAAATTCTCTTTACAAAATGCCAAAATCTGAGCACTAAGGCTCACAAAAAACTTTAAATACTCCCATGCACGCAGGCAGGAGTCTCAGAAAACCTAACTAGGGTTACAGGTTTACAATATAATAATTGACCCTAGTACAAAATCTAATCTAGCCATAAATGTGCATCAAGGTGAATCGATTAGATAAGATTTCCTTTTTTCGCCCATCCCTATACTGGATCATGCCCGTAGACACGCAACCTGAGACCATGAGCCATACTCTGCAACTAGACCCTGTCATGAATGCTCACCAACTGATCACAGTCTCCTAGGATGAGAAGTGACCCTTGACGGCCACCGCTCAAATTCTCATCAATGAGCCATCGATCATGATCATGTCCCTTTGCCAACTGCACCTGGAGAGAAATAACTTCGTGATTGGGCTCTGTATCTCCCCCCCACGTCTCTGAATCTTCTGTTTTTCCACTGACGTCGAACAAATCCAAATTCTGGGATCAACAGACTCTCTGTGTATGACCTTCTGCAATAGAAACCCTTCTGATCAGGCCTGGAACATGAGCAAACAGAAACCATGGCTGCCGAGCGTTCTCCCCTGTCACCTTGCCGCCAGAATTTCAAATTCAAAGTCGTGCGACCTAGTGACCAACGGCTAGTCTCTTTGTCGCGAGCATCAGACCTTAACCACAGTTAAATCTCTAGACTTGGCGACAAAGCACTTTTAACTTCTGTTTAACCCAAGCCCAGATCCAGCGATAAGGCAACCGTGTGAAATCAAAGTCGTGAGGCATTTCACTTAACTCATCATTCTTCTAGCGACCCAGCGCCTAACTGTCACCTTTAACCGTCACGGCTCGTCGCCCAGTCGCCAGATGCTATCCCTCTGTTCTGAGACTACGCGACCACACTTAGTCGCCAAGTCAGGGAATCATATGTTTGAGCCTTTTTGACTTTTCAAATAGCGCCTAAGTGTCCTTGAATCCCTCTGGCAACAACGCGACAACCCCTTGGTGCCAAGTCGGGAGTACTTTCTCTGTAGGGCACTTTGATCACCAGACTTAGCGACCACCGTTGGATCATCTGTGCTTTGCATCGGATGGCTGTCGCTTGGTCGCAATAAAACTGAGGATGCCCTTAAATGTGCCGCGATCTCGCGACGAGTAGGTATCTCTTCATTATTTGCACAGTCGCGAGCCATTTCTTCTTTCATTTGATTGCTCGGCGACTGCGCGACGAGCCCTTTTCTTTTGTCAATCGCTCAGTCGCGATCTGATCTCTGATGTCCTTAAAACATTGGCGATTGAGCGATGAGCACTTGTTTTCTTCTTGTCGCGCACTCGCGAGCACTTTTCCATTTACTCAATTTGATCAGCGACTGTGCGATGAGTTTCCTCTTTTCCTTTGGTCTCTCACCCGCGAGCAGCTCCTGCTTTGTCCTTTTGGCTCAGCGACTGTGCGATGACTTGTCCTCTTTGCTTATCGCATACTCGCGACTGATATCATCTTCATCTCTTCTACTCGGTGAGTGTGCGATGACATTATCCTTCGGCTCGTCGCACAGTCGGGAACAGATGGGACCTGGGCAAGAATAGATCGCGATTGTGCGACGACCGTGATTGGCAGCTCGTCATGCACTCGTGCAACTTAATAACTTGAAACAAATTTCACTGCGATCAAGCGACTCAGGGCGGGCCCCAACTGGCACAGGACTTATGACATTGTCTAGCAAGCTCGCGACCAAAGAACAAATGCTAAGTCGGGAGACATTTAGGGAATATTCCAAAAGATCACTAGACTACGCGACAAAGCAAAAAGCAAAGTTGGGAGATAAAATAGGAATATTCTCTGAGGCAAAGCGATCAAGCGACTGAAAATAAGCACATGTTCTAAGTGATTGGAAAAGGTAACGATGAAATAGAAGACATGGCCTAGGGTTTCAAGATATATCGTTTAACACTTGATTGCTAGGGTTTTCTAGGGTTTTAAGGGTTTTAGGGTTTTAGTGAGGATCTGGAACCCTGAAAAAACAAGACAGATGAAACCAGACAGGGAAAACCAGACCAAATGCACAGAATGGGAAATTTGGGCAACAATTAATCCCACCAAAATTCCAGCATATAAAGAAATTCAACACTCCATTTGAAAATCCCTAACCCTAATTCAAAATTAGGGTTAGGGATCAAATGGAGAAGACAAAATAAGAGTCTAGCCTCCCTATCCCATTCTTCTTCTTTTTCTAAATCAATTTTCTACCGTAGAAGTTTTTTTTGTATGTCACTTTTTTTCAGGTCTAGTTCATGAGAAACAACCCTGGAGGAGAGAATGGAAATATACTATTATACGCACGTGCACGCATGCACACACACACACACACACACACACACACATGGGTAAGTGTACAAAGATGGGGGACCAAAAAAGGGGTATAAGATGTCACTTTTTTTTTTCCCTGAAATCAGAAAACTCTGAACTTCAATGAGAAATTAAGTATAGTTACACTCAAAATTTTAAAATGTGAGAAAAACAAGAGTTGTTCTACTCTGAGTTTAGTTTCTAAACTACTAATTTATTTTAGAAATGGTGGAGATTAAGGCCCTCAAAAAGGGGGTAGCACAAAAAGTGGTCATATTTTTTGTGAAAAAACATAACATAGCGTCTGGTGTGCTCCCCCTAAAATGTTAACCTTTTTTTAAAAAACAATTTAATCACTCCAGTGAGAAATTAGCTAACACCACCTAGTTTATCTTGGATTTTTCTACTAATTTTTTGATGAAAGTGTGATTTTTTGCCATTTTCCAAAGTGGACACATCCTAAAAATGTGAAATTTCTGTGTGGTCCCCCTAGAAATCATTGAAAACTAATTGAAAATCAAAACTTTTTTTTTTAAGTGTGTAGAATGGAGTCTAGTTTCTGAAACTGTAGTTTTTTTTCAAAATTCGATGAACGAGCCAAAATCTAAGCCCAAATGAATACACGTTGGTTTTTGAAAAAAATCGTTCATACTTAGAAAAGAAATTAGAGATGAAAAGATTAACATAATGAGAATTCAAAATAAATTACATGGTTAGATAGCTATCAGAAAAATCTACAATATTATGCCATCTGATTTTATCATTATTGAACCACGTGTGAACCTGACAGGGAGCACACAAGAAAAAATGTTTTTTTTTCTAAGTTTGCTAGAAAACATGTCTCAGACCTTTTTGAATCCTCCAAGCCTTTGGGTTGGAATTCCAAGGTAAATCCAAGCCTTAGGCTTGATAAAATTCAATTTCATTAAAAGTAGGCATGTTGTATAGTACACACATGCTATAGGGCGTGTGTGCTATGAAAATTTATGGTTTACATAGTGCATGCACGCTATAGCGTGTACACCCTATAATGCGTATGCGCTATGTAAACCATAAATACTCTCTAAGGGAGCGACATACAAAGAGTGAGAAGGTGGGGGAGGGAAATAGAAATAGAGAGAGAGAGAGAGAGAGAGAGAGAGAGAGAGAGAGAGAGAGAGAGAGAGAGAGAAGGATAGGAGGTGAGAGGAAAAGAAGGTGAGAGAGAGGGAGAGAGAAATAAGTGAGAATGAGGAGAGAGATTAGACTGTGTTGTTGGAAAAACTAAGAGGGGGGGTGAATCAGTGTTTAGCTTATTATTAAAATTCAGCAACTTAAACATAAATCAAATATACATTCAATGAAGTAGAACACAAGATCACATAACACTTGATATGATTATAGGGAAACCTTGATTAGAGGAAAAACCCTGGTGGGAATTAATACCCACAAATATTGTACTAGTATAATGAACCTATTAAAGTTCCTTTGCCCTGTTAGAAGCAGTCTTTACAATATGAGTACAATGACCTGGTTAAGGGTCTGAACCTTTTAGGATTCTTTTACAATTAACCCTATTAAGGGTGAGGACTCACTATCCAAGAGCTCACTTCTTAAAGAGAAAGAAGGCTACAACCTCCTGAGAATAGATATGCACTATATCCAAGGATGAACTACTGTATGTGACACATATGTCTGATTAGTTCTAGTTATGCGCTTATCCTCTTAACTTATTTCAGGGCTCTTTCTCATAATGATATCCTCATACTGCTCTTCTATACATCTTCTCTAACTTATTTGACCACACTTCAAATGTATCTTTGCATTACATATATATATCTTTACGCTTGAATAGATGCGACTCAAAACAAGACCATAGTCTATCCAAAAACATAATACACAACACTTCCAAAAAAATTGGCTTAAGAATGTTTAAAAAAATGTTTAATACATACTTACAAACTTATTACAATAGGCTCTTAGCCTTTACATAACAAAAGATTACACGCTAATCAAAACAATGAAGTCGGCTTCATACTCTGTATTCTGGACTGCTGGTGAACTAGTTCTCTTTGTAACTTGTCCTTATTGACATTCCATACCATGTGTGTATAGGGTAAGCATAATAACATACCATAGAGCTTAAGTCTAAACTCACATCTCTTTAGGTGATCATACGCACGTGCGCTGATGCCCTGATCGACTACAAGTCATTGTTCTATTCTGTCTTCTACACTTAGTCAATTTTCCACTTCATAGTTTACTGTGAAACCTTCATATGACTTTGTTGCCATAATTACAACACAAAATAAGCCATATACTCCCTGGGAGTCAACTTTCTAACAATCTCCCCCTTTGTCATTAATGGTAACAAAGGAATGTGGCCAAGTTACTCAAAATTGACTAACACCTAAAAAACTGTATATCATTATACTTTATAATATATACTACATATACATACACTTCTCCTCACACATTCATTACTCCCCCTTTGACATTAATGAAAAAGGTGAAAAAACTGTAAGTCTCTAGATACTTACTCCATATATACATCTGGATATACAACTTGAAGATTCTTTATCTCTTGCTACTAGAATGCCTTCATTGCATCAACCATCTGGAGATGGGTGCATAGAGAATAGGTGAGCTTCTCCATTTTCATCAATTCCATGCAGGGATCTTGATCATAAGTGACAATGGTGGCATCAATATGTTTGATGTCCTCATCCAGAACTACTAAGGAGGGTGCAAGTGCATTTCTCAACTGAGTCTGCCGGGTCCTTATCTTATTGATCTCCATTTTGGCTTTTTCTATCATGTCAAGCTGACCTTGATAGATAATGTTGCAGATGTTCATATCTTGCATGGATGTCTCAACTAATTTCCAAACACTGTCAACTAAAATGTCTACCTCCTCTATCTTCTTGATATGTTCAGAGGTGAATTTCATCTTGTCCATGCAGTTGGCAATTACATTTCTACCTTTAGCTACCAACTCTTTCAACATAGACTAACCAATCTTCAAGGACTTCAGATCTAAGGAAAAATTCTTAACTAGTTCATTTTTATACTCATCTTGTACAACTCTTGTGGCTAAGTCTACTAAGCTTGTAAAATGTGCTTTGAAGCTTTTTAGTATGTTGTCTACATCATCAACTGATTGAATTTTTGCTACTTTCTTATCCACAGGCACTAGATCATTCAAAATGTTTACTGATTCTAGGATTAGAGGATTTCTCATAACCTATTTTTCTTTTGCCTTTTCCTTGGCTAAGACACTGATCTTGATTAGCTCTTCTTCTCCCCAAGCATCCAGACTTGCTGAATTAGGAGTTAAACTTGACAACAATGACGTAGATGGTTGAATGGATGGTGTGAATATGTTATTCTAACTATTTTCCATGCATTCACTTTTAACTGGTATCTCCATAGCTAGTAACACATTGGTTTGATTATCTTCTTCTTTGTTCAAATCTGTAGAATCTATAGATGGAACTTTATCTTGTTGCAAAGATGTATCATCAGTGCATGATTTCTCTATCTCTTCTGAGTTCACAAATGATTTTCCAACTTTATCCATCATTATCAAAGGTGGGCATAGATATCTTGATATCATCAATCACTATAGTATCCCCTGATTATTAGAGGCTATTGATATTGAGGGTGCAGAAACCTATGGACCTGTCTTAGGTGCATTCAGAATAACTGGTTCTGTAACCTATTTTGGTGGAACTGGAGTTGCCTTAGCTGTAGGTGCCATTGATGTGTAAATATGTCTATCCAAAAATACCCACTCAAATGCCTTATGAGTCTCTTCACATACCAGATCATACTCCTTGTTCATGATATGAATAATTCTTGTTTTGGTTCTTAGGTGTGGCTTTACTAAATCAAACAAAATGAATTTCTCATCATGGAAGCACACTAGGAGAAGACTATCCAATGTTTCTTCTCTTATCCTCATATCTTCTTCAATTGCTTTCCTCTTCGACATATCAAGTATATTCTATACCTTGTCTAGTATGACTGTTTTGAGTTCTAACATTGTCCTTTTGAACTTGATCATGTGAGAGATGATCATAGAATGGATCTTTGATTTGTCTATATCTTGGTATTTTTCATATACATTCTTAAGAGATTCTAGTCTTCCCTCATTTATAATTTTGTTCCATAAGACATTAAAACTATGGTGTAGGAGCACCAGGGCCAAGCAGAAAGGCTAAAGAGGAACACTAGGGTCACTCATGGATCCTAGAGGATTTGAAGACATATGAAGACTAAAAGGACCTAAAAGGTCTAAAATATTTTAATTTGGGCCATTAGTGCCTATGAAATGTAATGGAGTCATAAAATGTAAA